>AWOL01S0021709.1:0-12317 GCA_000715115.1 Nicotiana otophora | reverse complement strand
TTACACTTATATATATATATATATATATAAATTATTAATAATTTAAAAGGTCAATTATTACTATTAGTATTATTTTTATTATTATTTTTATCTTTATTTTTAAATAGAATGAATTAAACACCGATACTAAAAAACATAATTAATTTTTTTTTTAAAACAAATTTCAGATGGGAATTACAAAATAGGAAGAGTAGAAATATAAAATTAAAAAGTAAAAATAAAAGTAGGTAGAAATTGTTTAATAAAAAAAGTAAAAGAAAGTGAAAAATTAAAACAATAAAAGTAAAAGAATGTGGAAATTTAAAAAATGAAAAGTAAAATAAAGTTGGAATTAAAAATAAAAGTAAGGGTATCTGATTTTTTTTTAACAAAAGTAAAAGTAAGTGGAAAATAAAAAAAAAAGTAAAATAAGTGAGAAATAAAAAAAGAAAAGTAAGTAAGTGGGATTTTAAATATATTAAAATAAAAAAAGTGAGAAATTAAAAAATAAAAGTAAATGAAAGTGGGGAATTATTTTTTTAAAAAAAATAAGAAAAATGGGAAGTGGAAATTCTTTTTAATTAAAAATAAAAAAATAAATAAATAATAAAAATCTGTAAATTCCGAATTTTTTTTCTATAAATAGAAGAGAAATGTGATGAAAAAGAGAGAGAGAGAGAAAGAAAAAAGAGGGAGGAGGAAATTGAGAGGAATTGTTTTTCTTCTTTTAGGATAAGAGAATTTCTACTTGTGTCATTCTTTCTTTCGAAAAAACCAGCAGCTTCACCATCCAAACACAATCTTTAAACCTCCATAGAATAGTCCTTTTAATACCATACACTACCATCCAAACTCAGTCAAAACAGTGAGGTTCTTAGTTGAGGTCGTCGGCGAGTTTCGATGCTCCGTTTGAGGTCTTGCGTGCGGTCTGAATGAGTTTAAGATTCAAAGTTGTAAAACCGTAAAGTTTCGGATTCAACTTTTGAGGCTCACTTCTTATCTTCTTTTGATTAATGATATGAGTTGCTTCTTTTTCTTTTGGTGTTCTTTTGTATTCATTTATATCTTGAATGAATGAAATTATTCTCTGTTAAACATGCAAATTTTTGAGCTTCCTCTTTGTATATTTATTTTAGTTCATTAACATGTTCTCTTAAAAAAGGGTTCATCCATGAATGGTTTAATGAAATTTGCTAATTGATAAGTGAGTTGTGATTGTTTATATATAAAAATAAATCTTATTGAAATGGAAGCTCAAGCAATGTTATGTCTCTATTTGGTTATTTAGTCATTCATATGTTAATAAATGAGCTTTAGTAGTTCCATCTTTGTTTTAAATTAAGCTGTCAATTGTCTAAAGTATAGAGTTAAGTTGCTAAACAAGTTTAACTAGAATTATGCCACTAGTGAAGATCCAATGTTTGGGTCTAGACACATGGGTTGTTGAAGGAAGTGGAGTTGTGAGGCTACTATAAACTAATGAAGAAAGTTATTTTATTTTTTGGGCCAAAACTTGAAATATGCTAGGCCCATTAATCTCATACAATGGCCCCTTTTGTAGTTCTTGAATAATTAATTTAATCTATTTCATACTTTTCTACAATAACATACTCTTATGGCTTTACAAATCTTAAATTAGTTTAAGACAAATAATTCATAAACTTCGTAGCTTGCTTTAGGCACGATTAATAAATTATCGTGGCCATGGGTACGGTTCCCGTGGCATGGTCACGATACGTAAATCCTAATTCGAATGCGCGTTTCACGCGACTTGACCATAACTTCAAATAATAATAATAATAAATATGTTATAAATCGCGGGTGCGTTTCACGTGGCGCGGTTTGCAATGTGTACCAAACGATAAGTGTACGACATCATAACTTGTTCAAGAAATAACTTCATAAATACTAAAAATCGATTTAAATACATAATTAAAAGCGTTCAAAGGTAAAATGCACAATAGGTTTAAAACATGTAATAAATCAGATAATTAAAAAGTAAAAATAAATAAATAAAATCAGATAATTACGCCAAGTATTAATTGTTAAGCGACCGTGCTAAAACCACGGAACTCGGGAGTGCCTCACACCTTCTCTCAGGTTAACAGAATTTCTTACCCGGTCTTCTGTGTTCGCGGACCAAAAATAAGAGTCAAATTTTCTCGATTTGGGATTCTAAAATAAATCGGTGACTTGGGACACCATAAATTATTCCAAGTGGCGACTCTGAATAAATAAATAATCCCATTTCGAATAATGTCACTTAAATTGGAAAAACTCCCTATCCCCTATCCCCTCGGGAAAAAGGAGGTGTGACAATATGCACCTCTACCTGATTAGTTGGTCTACGTTGATAATTTCGCTCACAGAGGCCGGATGATATGATGGGATGCCCTCAGAGGCTTGATGATGTTATGTACGCATATACCTATGCATGATATGACATTTATATGCATATGCATGACATTATAAATGTTTCATGATTCACAAAGCTATTCAGACTTACATGTTGAGTTTTTTACTTCATATTTCTTTCATGTATTTTATATATTGTTTTCACGCCTTACATACTCGATACTTTATTTGTACTGACGTCCCTTTTTCTTGGGGACGCTGTGTTTCATGCCCGCAGGTCCCGATAGACAGGTTGAGAGTCCTCCTAGTAGGCTATTAGCTCAGCGGAAGGTGTTGGTGCACTCCACTTGCTCCGGAGTTGCCTATTTGGTTAGTATGATTTAGACAAGTATTGATTGGTATGGCGGGGCCCTGTCCCGACCTTTATGACATTTATGCACTCTTAGAGGCTTGTACACATATCTCATGTATATGGATACTTGTATGGCTTATGTTTTGAGTGTACCAATGATCATGTCGGCCTTATAGGCCCGTAGCATGTTGGGTCGTCCTATGTCGAGTATTCCCTTATGTTTTATTCTTGTTATATCATGACGGCCCTTCTAGCCCATTTAACCATGATGGTATAATAATAAAGATATGTTGCGTTGGTGCTCGGTTAGGTAAGGCACCGGGTGCCCGTCACGGCCCATCGGTTTGGGTCGTTACATAATTGAAGATTTACGTAATACTTAGCCATAAGATGTAGACAAAACAACAGAAGAAACAATCCCGGGAACAATATTTTCCGGCGCAAGAATAAAAGAATCGAAAAAATCAGAAGATAATATTGGATTGAGATTTGTATAAAATATTGTGTAAGTTTGCCATAAAAAACAAATCCTTTACAATGACAATTGAGCTAACTATTTATAGTTATGAAGAAGGTCCTAGGGTCGTTCCCTTCTTTAATGTCAATTATGAGTGGCATTGATGATGATGTAACGGTGAACATAAATGATAAATTCCTTGTAATGGGTAACTGCTCTTAATGCTATGAATATTCTCTATTGAATTCTACCGGGAGAAGAGCATGTATCACATCTTTATAAGCATTATTGTTCCCGGTGACAAACGAAATAGTTGTCTTCAGTCTTTAGTCATCCCCCTGTCTTGGGTTCCACGTATCCCTTTCTCGGACAGCCACGTGTCATAACATATTTTACCTAATACAGATAGTCCCCCTACTTTTCGGTGACATAACTTTGTGTTATCGGGAAGCTGGTAGAAACACTCTTTTGGCTGGAATTACTATAATTCCCTCTGAAGGTTTCTGACGGTTGATTAGACGCATATCCCTCTGCATTTAATGCCCTGAGAACACGTCCTCCCATGATTCAGCACATATTTTTCCGATTATCGAGGTAATCCTGGCCATGAATTTAGCTGCCAAAACCTTTACTTATACTTATCAACTTCTACCCTTATACTTCATAACTTTTTAGACTTCCTTCATCTAACTTGCATATTGTTTCTTCATCTTTTTACTAATTCTCTTCAAACGAAAGACCCTTCTTTCTTACAATGACTTCTTTCTCAAAACGTACCGGTTCCTCAAAAAGAAAAAAGAAAGCCGAGGACTTTGCTCCTCCAATAGTGGGCTCTATCATCCCTAGAAGTCTTATTACCACAAAAGACTTTGATGAGAAACTCCCTACTGCTAATTATCGTACATGGGCTGTTAGCAGATATCCTTCTTCCATACGCCCTCCGAGCCTTCCTTCGAGCATTCCTGCTGTGAAGGAAGATTGTCGCTGCCATGACTTAAAAATTATCACTCCTGATCTATCGAAGCGAGTCACCCTTCCCAAGGAGGGTTGTACATATATTTACACGCATCCCTTTGCTTTGGGTGCATTTTCTTTGAGCGGAGAGCTTGACTCCATGATTGCGGAGTTTTGCCTTCGTTACCAGGTGTGTTTAGCACAAGTAAGTCCTTCTATATGGAGGACGGTTGCTTGCCTTTGGCGTTATGCCAGGAAACTGGAGAGGAGATAACCTTAGCTCACATGATGAATCTTTATTCTCCCAAAATATTCTGCGGGGAAATGATAAACCTCTGCAAGCGTGACCACTATGCTTTATTGTCTAGCATGGATGATGATAATGACCGTGGGTGGATGGAACAGTTAGTTGTAATTTCCACCAATGATATCATTCCGATAACGACTTCATCCTTTCCGGCCGCTTAGAACCACACTCGTAAGCTCGTTGTTTTGTATTTTCTTTTACTAAAAATATTTTAATGGCCGTATTAATCCTCCATCCTTCGTTTGTTTCAGCAACTCGATTGGTCTCACTGGTGATCGAAGGGTTTGACCGGTGGGTACAAAATATTTTGCACGTTACGATGTCCGAGACTCGCTTGTGGAAAGAACTGGCCCCTAAATACGGGTGGAAGGCCAAGAATCATTGTAATTCAAACTCATCTTGTTTCAATTTTTCATGTAAAGAACTTGATTGATAACTTCTAACGTGTCTATGAAATTACGTTTGCCTGCGGGCTCTGTTGCTGTTCCCGAGGAGGATGCCTTAGCTGATCCTGCTGATACAGCGAAGCTGCTTCAGGAGGCGCTTACTCGAATAGGTGGCTCCGGTCCTGCTTCGAGAGAAAATGCTTCTTTTCGGAGTCCCCGCTGTAAGACAAACAACCAAAAAGAAGACGCTCCTCTGCAGCCGGGGAAAAGAATAAAAGGGCGAGGACCGACGGCCCAGAGTCATCTCTGATAGCGATGGTGACGGGCCCTCCTTCCGGTCCGATCATAGACACCGTGATGATTGATGATAATGAGGGAGCTAGTGAAGAGGGAGCTTCTCTACATAGAAGATGGCGATCCTCATCATATCAATAGGATGCTCAACCTGTTGAGAGAGTTACACCAACCGTGGACGATGCCTCGGCACTTTGGGGAGAATTTGATTTAGTAGATAATGTCAACTCCCATTTTTGGGCCCCAATTATTGTGTCCGGTACTGCGGAGCTGAGTACCGGACCCTTGTCGTCTTTGGTTGGCAAGCATCCAACAACCAGCACTGTATTTGACGTAGCTGCTTCTCACTCTTGAGCTCTATCAGCTTCATCCCCATCTTCACCAATACAAGCAATTGCTACATCACTTCTATCTTCATCTATTCGTCTACCATCAATTATTACACCACCTCCGCCGGCCGCGTCTGACCATGAAGACCAAGGAATCTGTGCCCGAATGGTTATCGCATATCCGTTCGTGAACCTCTCTCATGACATAGTTAGCTTCGGACTCTCCTAAGCATCATGCCAGCGGGCCTTGAAAAGATTTTATATACAATTGGCCTCCCTTGAAGTTATATCGCGTTGCTTTAGCACGCAACGCTCGTGATATTTTAGGGTCTTCAGGTAGCTTCCCATGTTCAAGATAATCGATGATTTCATTCCTCCAGTCCCAGACCAGACTAGTTGAATTTACCTCGTAGTAACCATCTATATCCAAGACTGAGTTCATCAGTTGTACTACCGACCCGAACTCTGATCCCTTTGTTCTTGTTAATGATCCTAGGTTTGCCAATGCGTCTGCTTCTGTGTTTTATTCCCTTGGGATATGAGTAATTGACCACTCTCAGAATCGCGCCATCAAAGATTGAACCTTTACCACATATTGTTGCATGCGCTCCTCTTTGGTCTCGAACACCCCGTAGACCTGCTTTACCACCGACTGTGAGTCGCATTTGATTTCGATGACCTTTGAGTCAAGTCCCCGGCCCAACTCAAGTCCTGCAATCAAAGCTTCATACCCTGCTTCATTGTTAGTTAAATGGATTGTCCTGATGGATTTCCTGAGGGTTTTCCCCGAAGGCATAATTAAGACTATACCGAGCCCGAATACTTTCACGTTGGAGACTCCATCCGTAAATAAGGTTGAAACCCTTGATGTCGGTTCTGACATCATCATTTCTTCCTTGGTTGCCCGAGGCAATAATCCAGAACTGAAATCGGCCACGAAGTCAGCCAAGACTTGCGACTTAATTGCAGTCCTCAGCGTAGATTCTATGTCGAGCTCACTAATTTCGATGGCCCATTTGGCCAATATACCCGAGAGCTTGGGTTTATGGATGATGTTTCGCAAAGGGAAAGTAGATACCACAGCTATCGGGTGGCATTGGAAATATGGCCTCAGCTTTCAAGCGGCGACTACGAGAGCTAAGGCTAGTTTTTCCAAATGTAGGTAACTATTTTCTGCTCCCGTTAAAACTTTACTAACATAATAAATATGAGATTGTGTACTTTCGTCTTATCAGACTAAAACAACACTTACCGCAACTTCCGAGACCGTGAGGTAAACCAATAACGTTTCCCCTTCTTTTGGTTTTGAAAGCAATGAAGGGCTTGACAGGTACTTCTTTAAATCCCTCAAATCCTGTTGGCACTCCGGGGACAATTCGAAATTATTTTTCTTTTTAAGCAGTGCGAAGAAACAATGACACTTTTCTGACGATCGGGAAATGAATCTGCTCAAAGCTGCCAATCTCCACGTAAGACTTTGGACTTCCTTCACACTTGTCAGTTGGTCCGGGATATCCCCTATTACCTTGATCTTATCGGGGTTTACTTCAATCCCTCTTTGTGATACCAGAAATCCCAGAAACTTCCCAGAACTGACCCCGAACGCGTATTTCTCGGGATTAAGCTTCATATTATGCTTCCTTAGGATGTCGAAAGGCTCTTGCATATGTTTAAGATGATCATCTACATTTGAAGACTTAACAAACATATCGTCTATATAAACTTCCATAGTTTTTTCTATTTGATTTTCAAACATCTTGTTCACGAGCCGTTAATAAGTGGCTCCGAAGTTTTTCACCCCGAAGGGTATCAAATTATAATAATATATACCGAAATTCGTTATAAACAAAAAAAATTCCTGATCTTCCGTGTTCATCTTATTTTGGTTGTACCCAGAATAAGCATCGAGGAAACTCATTAACTCATGCACGGTCGTGGCATCAATTATTTGATCGATGTTTGGCAGTGAAAACGAGTCTTTCGGGTACGCATTATTAAGATCTTTATAATCTACGCACATGCGAAACTGATTGTTCTTTTTAGGAACTACTAATACATTAGCTAACCAGTCTGGATATCTTACCTCTCGGATTGAACCGTATTAAGTAAGCGGGTTACCTCTTCTTTGACGAATTAATTCCTGGCTTCGGCGATGGGGTGCTTCTTTTGTCTTACCGGAGGTATGTTAGGATCCAAGCTTAACTTGTGTACGGCTACTTATGTCGGGATACATGTCATATCCTCATGCGACCATGCAAAATAATTAGCGTTAAATTTAAGGAATTTAATGAAGTCAGACCTAAGTTCCGGGTGCAGTCGTATCCCTAGGTGGAATTTCCTTTCTAGGAATTCCTCGAATAATGCCACTTGCTCCAGCACTTCTGTTGTGGACTTCGTCGTATCGGTCTCTTCTAGAACTTGGAAATATCTCGCCACCTGATTATCTTCCGACGCTTGGCTAATTTCATCTAGTTCAGGAGTAGGTGTCGGGCCCTGTAATTTCTATGCCACGTGTTCCTTTCCTGTGCTACTAGAGACCAAAATTGCATTCATCTCTCTTTCCGCCGGTTGGTCACCCCCTATCTGCTTAATTCCATCGGGTGTTAGAAACTTCAATAATTGATGGTATGTTGATGGTACAACTTTCATCTCATGCAACCATGGCCTTCCCAGAATGATGTTGTATCCCATATCACCATCTACCATTTCGAAAAGAGTTGTTTTCATTACTCCTTCAGCGTTTGTGAGTAATAAAATTTCTCCCCGAGTTGTCATACTTGTGAGGTTGAATCCGGCAAGGAGCTTTGTGGCCGGAATAATGCTTCCAATGAGTTTAGCTTGCTCTAATACTCTCTATTGTATGATATTAGCCAAACACCCTGGATCCACTAAAACATATTTAATCTTAAAATCTAGAACATTTAAAGAAATTACCAATGCGTCGTTGTGTGGTAGCAGCAATTCGTCCTGTGGTATTCACACTACAAGTTAGGATCCTTCTGGTTAGAATCAGATCTCATCGATATTGGGCATCGTGATTCTTTGATGTTTCTCATGACCGATACCAATTCCACTATACTAACATTGAAGTTGTATTCTGATAATTTAAGGTAGGAAGGATCCCGTGATCCTACCACTTCTTTATCCTGTAGTGATCCATTATTCCAACCTCGGTCGGTCCTCCTGTCGATCGTGAACCTGTCCATTATCCGTAAACCTCTGCTGCGGCCTTCGATTTGTTCATAAGGCAAAAATCGGCCCCTCGAAGTCTGCATGTCCGTGTCATAATCATCCTTTGATTTTTCCTTATTCTTTTCCCGTCCTTTGGTCGACTATGGAAAACCAACCTAATCATCTTCGATCCTTATTTTTGATTCATACCAGTTGTGGACGTCCGCCCATATCATTGCTTGAAACTCGATTAGGCTCTCTTTCAATTTTCGAGAAGCATCTGAACTCCTAGGATTCAATCCTTTGGTGAACGCCTCAGTCGCCCATTCATCCGGGATAGCCGGGAGCAATATTCTCTCCTTCTGTAATCGGGTAACGAAGTCCCGTAGCAGCTCGGACTCTCCTTGCGCTATCCTGAATATGTCAGCCTTTCGGGCTTGTACTTTTCTTGCCCCGACATAAGCCTTGATGAATGAATCCGCAAGCATTCCTTCTGTAATCTATGGAATGCTCGGGTAACAACGAATACCACGTCAAGGACCCCCTCGTAAGGGTTTCTCCAAATTTCTTCAGCAACACATATTCAATTTTGTGAGGAGCTAAATCATTCCCTTTTATCATTGTTGTGTAGGTGCTAATATGCTCCTGGGGTCTAAAGTTCCGTCATACTTTGGCATTTCAGGCATTTTGAACTGCTTCGGGATTAACTCTAGTGCCGTACTTGGCTTGTACGACAATTTAGTATATTTCTTCTAGTTCGGGCCATACAGCACTGGTGGCACGCCCAGGATCTGGTCCATGCAGGCGTTTACTTCCATCGTAAACGTAAAAGTTCATTCTTGAAAGAATCATTCTCGTTGTTGAGACCGGATCTGTTTCCCCGCCCCATCGAAACCAATTTCACCCCTGGGAGTGTTGTTGTCGATCCTCTACGTTGTTTGATTCGTGGGAATCCTGTGAGGGATCAAATCTCGTCTGTTTATATTATTTGAAGCTCTCGACAACGCTTGCTTCAACTCCGTCATAACTTTATACTGTCGCGTGAGGTGGCCTAGAATGATCGCTTGCTGCTCTTGCAAGACCCTTACCGCATCGAGGACATACTCCTCACCAGCGTCATCGGGAGTGGTCCCCCGAACATGTCGAGGATACTCCCTGTCATGCACGGGTATAGTGTCACTCCCTTCGTTATGGGTGTCGCTGATTGAGTCCTCGAAATGAGGCTGATCCCCTCGAATCTTGGGGTTGTGCATGTCGTTAACAGTGTTGTCTGCTATTTGTTATGATTTTTTTCTAAGACAAAAACGATCAAAACACGTTAGTAAAAAGGCAAAGATCAATTTAATTATACGGCTATCTAGGCCCCACTGTGGGTGGTAAAATGTTTACATGTAAAATAGTACAGTTAAATTTATACGTGGTTTCTAGATAAGTGAATTAATTTGATCCTGAAATAAATAAATAATTGAAGAGTTACGCAATACTTAGCCTTAAGATATAGACGAAACAGCAAAGCAACAATTCCTGGAACAAGATTTCTGGGCACAACAACAAATGAATCGAGAAATCAGAAGATAATATTGGATTGAGCTTTGTATAAAATATAGTGTAAGTTTGCCAGAAAATTCATGTCCTTTACAATGACAACTGAGCTCACTATTTATAGTTATGAATAAGGTCCTAGGGTTGTTCCCTTCTTTAATGTCAATTATGAGAGGCATTGATGATAATGTAACGATGAACATAAATGATAAATTCCTTGTAATGGGTAACTGCTCTTAATGCTATGAATATTCTCTATTGAATGCTACCGGAAGAAGAACATTTATCACATCCTTATGAGCATTATTCTTCCCAGTGACAAACAAAACAGTTGTCTTCAGTCTTTAATCACCCCCTGTCTTGGGTTCCACATGTCCCTTTCTCATACGGCCGCGTGTCCCTTTCTCATACGGCCACGTATCATAACATAATTTATCCGATACAATACTCACCTTAGTTTTTGAAAGAAAAAAATGAAGCTTAGATCATTCAGTACCGCATAAAATAATCCAACATCAAAAGCAACTTTAATTTTTAAAAATAATCATAAATATTGGTCAAAGATGACTTGGCTTAGAAACACAAAACAAACATAATAGGAATATCGAATTTGAAAAGCCGACTAAAGTTTATTGTTAGCTTGGAGTACTATTCCCATGCATAACTTTTGCCTTTCCCTTTTGTCTTTTTATTTATTTATTTATTTATTTCTACATTGATTAAGATGATAGCCTTTGTCCTACATGATATTTTGTTTTGATTTATGATTTGATATTCTGTACTCGTACTAAGGTTCGATTAAATTGAAATTCGTGTTCAAAATCTCATATTGAAGTTAAACACTCTCTAATTAAAGGTGATTGCACCCCAAAACTCTGACGTACTCAACTTATATTATGACATACTCAACTTATATTGTGGTAAAAATAACTTTTACCTCTACTCTCGCCTAGTAATGCATTCAAATTTTTGTGCAAGCGGATTCAGACAGATATTAAAGTTTATCTAACAATAAAAGTAATATTACTAGACAAACAAATGGGTTTTACCCTCCGCTCTTTATGTTGTTTCATAACAAACCTCAACAAGTATTTGTGTTTACACTTTTTATTTTCTTTTGATGCCATGCTCCAAAAAAAAAAGAGTAACAACAAATCTATATATGTGCCTTTTAAAATATAACCATTTATTAAACTTTAATTTTTTTTAAAACTGTTTTACTTCACTCAAATCAATTCAATCTATACCAAAATACTAAGTAATCTACTTATTTATTAAATTTAACAAATTAACATGCGCTAAAATATTTATTGTAATAATCTAGTCAGTGCTAACAATTAATAGAACTAAAAACTAACATAAAATTAAAGATTTTAATAGTATAAGAATTTGAAATAATTAAACAAGAAACTGTGAGGAAGCAACAACTAGGAATTGGTAACGAAAACAGTACGAAATATTTGAAACATTCAAATTAAAAAGGTGTAAATTTAGGACAGAAGAATATTTGAAGAAACAATAAAAGAAAATCACTATTGATAAATTGTACAATACCTTCAATTGGGAACTTTTAAAATAGTAGTTCAGAAGAATTGAACGCAATAAGAGCACTAAATCTAACCACTTTTAAATAAGAAAAAAGTGCTTGCAAAATTCTAACATCAGCGACTCGAACTCTAGACATGCAACTTAAAATGACCCCGCTTGAGCAATCCCGCCAATTCTTTATATGCGTCAAGTGGGTTCAACTTGTTACATTTATACGTAATTTGTTTCTCAACAATATAATTTTCACATAAAAACAATGATATTTTTTGACTAAGCGGATTCAACTGTTAGGGATATAGTAGATATACCCTATCCATTCTCATATTTGATGATTTGAATATATTTTTGTGAACATTATTTGATATAAAATATATGACATTTTATATTCTTTTATCATAGTTATTATTAATTGCTTTATTAATTTAATAAGGTCCTTGATTAAATGTTGAGACTTGTCATCGTGATGAAGATCTTGATAATGAGAATATAGTCTCTTACAACAACAACAACAACAACAACAACAACCCAGTAGAATCCCATTAATGGGGTCTGGGGAGGGTAGTATGTACGCATACCCTTACCCCTACCCCGAAGGAGTAGAGAGGCTGTTTCCGAAAGACCCTCGGCTCAAAAAAAAAAAAAA
>AWOL01S0021699.1:99490-112718 GCA_000715115.1 Nicotiana otophora | reverse complement strand
CATTCGATGTATATATTCATTTCCATTATGTATATATTTGTTTACTCCATTTTGTACATATTCAGTTTACTTTCCGTAGTTTACTTCATAACTTCTTTCGTTATTTTTGCTTAATATCTTAGCTTCTTATTTCCTTTAGTAGCTTCTTTTTAAGTTTTTAGTTTTTTTTATATTTTGTGTGAACAATAAGCCTTTGGTTTTCTTAATGCCACGGTTCTTTTCAGAGGTGGATGTTATGTGAACTGGGTGGCTCTTCCCAATGATGGATGGCGTGACAACCTTCTTAAGGGATCGAGTCCGTTTTCTTTTTGTTTTGGTGTATATAGTAGTAGTAATGAATAAAAGTGTCTCAAGTAGGCTTCACTTGATACTAACACATTTACCTTCAGCCTCATGGTTAGAGACAAGTTGATTGGCAAAGATTAGCTCTAGTTGTGATCTTTAGACTCTTGAGTTGACTAAAACAATCATCAAGTGGTTTCCTTGAGTCATTTGTGATTTTCAATCTTAGCTAGGGCTATTGTGGGCCCTCGACTCTGTTCTCTTTAACATTCCAGCAGTTTCAGAGGTGAGGTATTGAATTGCAAGTCCAAGTCTCATGCCAATAAGTCTAGAACTTGCCCTGAATATTTGTCTAGGCGAAATTCTAATTGTAGCTCAACTTGAGAAATGATTGTAGGCTCTCCTTGGTCCAATTTGAACTTTGAAAGCTTACGTAGCCTACCAATATGATATCCCTAGTCAACCCCTTTGAGCCTAAGCCTTTTTCATTCAACAGCCACATTACAAGCATTTATCCATTCTATAATGATCCTGTCTTGGCACCCAAAAGCATAAGTTTGGGGGAGAGATGAGGAATTTAAAAGTGATAAAAGGTTCAAAGAAGAAAAAGAATTGATGAAAAGGAAAGGCAAAGAAAAGGAAGAAAATCCAAAAAGAAATACGTCAAAAAGAAAGTGAAGGTTGAAGGGATTAAAACAACGCAATGATGAAAGGCATGGAATGATGAGAAAAGGAGAAAAATGATTGTCATGAGTAAGAAAGAGTGACGGTGTGTCTCTCTAGTTCCCCTAAGGAAGAAGAAAATGACTCAAAGAGTCAAGAAAGTATGAGCTGAAATGAGAAAATGGAGTGCTTAAGCAAAGATGAAACCATCATAGTTCGATAAGTCCTACCTTGATCCAAAAGCCATTATTACATCCCATTAAAGCCCTATATGATTTCAAGTTGAGTGAGCTTACATTAGTGGTGATTTACATAAGGGAAAAGCTTATGGTACTTAGAGCCGGACTTGTGGCATTCTTTTGAGAGTGATGAGCGCACTTCTTCACAATCCTTGTTTTGAGTGGTACATTCTAAAAAGTGAGATTTGCTCATGGAGAATAGAGGAGAAGGAGTTTGGGATCTATAATGACCTACATGATAGAGCGAGCTTCCTTGATGAATTGAGTCAAATCTTGATGCTCTAGTGTCACATTAGAACTATAGTACTCAAAAGGTCATAACATGATGTTGTTGATAATTCATTTGTGTTGAGGGTAATTGTTAGTCCCAATTGATGCTTGATGGAGTCACCTTACAACAGCTGAAATATTATTTTCTTTTTCTTGTGGAGGTGAGAATTACCCTATTTGCTCGAGGACAAGAAAAAGCTTAAGTTTGGGGGAGTTGATAAGTAGGGATTTTAATCTATTATTTGCTCTCTTTTAATTGTGTTTAGGGCCAAAAATGCGTGTAGGTATTCTCAGAAACTTATGTAATATGCTTGCTTGTAGGGATTGTTCAAAATGAGCCAAAGGAGTCATAATCAACTCATAAAGGAGTCAAAACTTGAACAAAAACCAAGACCGGGCCAAAATACATGAAACGCGGACCGCACAAATATAGTACGGCCGCGAAAGCTACAACGCGGCCGCGAGCACTATTTCGAGGTCCGCAAAAGGAAGATTGAGAGAGATGGATTTTTTAGCTAAAACATGAATGCGGACCACGTCAGAAAGGTGCAGCCACGAAAGTACCTACGCGACCGCGATTGGAATTACGCGGATCGTGGTTGCTGAGGTTCAGAGAGCTTACATTTTAAGAAACAAGAAGAAGTGCGGTCCGCGTCAAGATTATGCGGCCACGGAAGTCTCCTATGCGACCGCGATGGAAATTACATGGTCCGCGAAACCATGCTCAACCCAGATCTAGAACCCAGACCGCGATCAGAATTACGCGGCCGATAAAGCAAGAGTGCGGCCGCGGTCAGAATTACGTGGCCGCGTAACCTCCGCAGGATTATTTTTGTCCGAAAATTTCAGCTTAGTATAAATAGATTTTTTTGTCATTTTTAGGGTGTTGTGTATTTGCTGAGCACGTGAGACGGCTGGAACTTCCCTTTTGGGCAATTTTATAGTAGATTCACCTTATAACATTAGATTTTCATCTTTTAATCTAGTATGATGAATTTTATGTTCTTTTCATCTTAGATTTCTGCTATTTCTATGAGTAGCTGGACCCACAGCTAGGGTTGTGACCCAACCCTAGTGTGGGTATTTAATGGGTACTGAATTTTAGGGCTTGGATGTTTATGGGTTAGTGATATTTAGCCTATTTCTTGCTAGAATTGTAGAATTAGTGGTTGGAAACACTGATTCATGCCTTTATGACTTAGTCTCTTCTTGAGAAAGATGGAAAAGGTCTAGGAAAACTTGGCTAACAAGGAATTGGGGTGAACTCAAGAAATTCATAGCCCTAATTAAAGGGTTAAACCTAGAGATAGTAATACCCGACTTGAGATAATATCACGTGACTTGCATGAATACCCATTTGGACTTGAGAAAGCCTAATTGGGCAAAATCACTCAAACTATCGAGAGGTATAGAGTGAGTACTTGGGTGTGATAGCTATATTACGACCCCAAATTAATCAAGCTTGCCCTAGATTCTTGCTACCCGTTAGATATCCACTTAGGTGGAAGTCACTACCCTAGTCTTTTTAAACACTTGAAAAACTACATCAAAATAATATTGTACTTAGGTTTAATCATTACATACAATAGAATAGCATTAGAAGTAGAATCAAAATCAAAATGTGTGGAAGCGTAATTAGGAACAAAACATGCATCTAGACTTAGATATAAACCTAATTCCAAATAAATTAACTCCTTGTGGATTCGATCCCGACCTTGTTGGGTAAAACTGCATCGACCATCCTCGTTACTCAATAGTAGTGCAGGCTTGGACCCGATCAGTGCTCGCCCAGGTGGCGTTAAATGTGACTCGTTAATTTGGATAAATAATTATGAGGTTTTCATGCCTCGCATCTCATTATCAGCATTGTAAAGGTTTGAAACGAGATTTTTGTTAACATGAAGTTAATTGACGATTCTGTAATTGATTATGAACAACTATTAAGACCAGATTGACCCAGAAGGGTGCTACGTTCAGGTGGACCGAAGAGTGTGAGGAGAGCTTTCAAAAGCTCAAGACAGCTTTGAATACAGCCCCAGTATTAGTATTTCATACAGATTCAGTGTCTTATGCGGTGTATTGTGATTCATCTATTATTGGACTTGGTGTAGTATTAATGTAAGATGGTAAAGTTATTGCTTATGCGTCGCGACAATTAAAAGTCCATGAGAAGAATTATCATGTTCATGACTTAGAATTAGCAACCATTGTTCATGCGCTGAAGATTTGGAGACACTACCTCTACGGCATGTCTTGTGAAGTATTCACAAGTCATCGTAGTCTATAGTGTCTATTCAGACAAAAAGATCTTAATTTGAGGCAGAGAAGATGGTTGGAGTCATTGAAAGACTATGATATCACCAATGTGGTGGCCTATGCTTTGAGTAGAAAGGTTGTAAGTATGGGCAGCCTTGCATATATTCCAGTTGGTGAGAGGCCGCTAGCTACAGATGTTCAGACTTTGATCAATCAGTTTGTGAGGTTGGATATTTTAGAGCCCAGTCAGGTTCTAGCTTGTACAGTCGCTTGGCCTTTTTTATGTGAGCATATCAGAGAGTGACAGTATGATGATCCTCATTTTCTAGTTCTCAAGGACACAGTGTAGCATAGTGGCGCCAAGCAGGTTGTTGTGGGAGATGATAGAGTTTTGCCGATGCAGGCTCGTATATATGTTCCTAATGTGGATAGGCTTTGTGAATTAATTCTTGAAGAGGCCCACAGTTTTCGGTATTCTATTCATCCAGGTGCCGCCAAAAATATATCAAGATTTACGACAACATTATTGGTGTAGGAGAATGAAAAAGGATATAGTTTCATATGTAGCTCGGTGTCTAAATTGTCAACAAGTCAAGTACGAGCATCAGAGACCTGGTGGTTTGCTTCAAAAGTTAGAAATTCCTCAATGGAAGTGGGAGCGTATCACTATGGATTTTGTTGTTGGGCTTCCACGGATTCAGAGAAAATTTGACGTAGTTTGGTTCATTGCGGATAGGTTGACCAAGTCAACATATTTCATTCCAGTGGCAATTATCTATTCTTCATAGCGGTTAGCTGAAATTTATATTCGTGATATTTCCGCCTTCACGGTGTACCCGTGTCTATTATTTCAGATCGAGGTATACAGTTTACCTCCCACTTTTAGGGGCTTATACAATGTGAGTTAGGCACGCGGGTTGAATTGAGTACAACATTTCATCCACTGGCAGACGGACAGTCAGAGCGCACTATTCAGATATTGGAAGATATGCTTCGCACTTGTGTTATAGACTTTGGAGGTTCTTGGGATCAGTTCTTGCCACTTGCGGAGTTTACCTATAATAATAGCTACTAGTCGAGCATTCATATGGCTCCATATGAGGCATTGTATGTAAGAGGCTCGGTTGCTGGGCACCGATTTAGTACAAGATGCCTTGGCTAAGGTCAAAATTATTCAGGATCAACTTCGCACAACTCAGTCTAGGAAAAAGAGTTATGCCGACCGTAAAGTTTGTGATGTTGCATTCATGGTTGGAGAAGGAGTATTGCTCCGGGTTTCACCTATGAAGGGTGTAATGAGCTTCGGGAAGAAGGGAAAATTGAGTCCTAGGTATATAGGACCCTTCGAAATTCTTGAAAGTGTGGGCGAAGTAGCCTATAGGCTTGCATTACCACCTAGTTTATCAGCGGTTCATTCGGTGTTCCATGTGTATATGCTCCAAAATTATCATGGTGATGCGTCTCATGTGTTAGATTTCAGCTCAGTCCAATTGGATAAGGATTTGACTTATGAGGAGGAGCCGGTAGCTATTCTAGGCCGGTAGGTCCGACAGTTGAGGTCTAAGAGTTATCCTTTAGTTCGGGTACAATAGAGAGATCAACCAATTAGGAAAACTACTTGGGAGTCCGTGTCGGACATGCGGAGTAAGTATACACACCTTTTTACCAGCTCAGGTGCTATTCTAATTCCGTTCGAGGACAAATGTTTATTTTAGAGGTGGAGAATGTGATGACCCAAAAGGGTCATCTTTAAATTTAATAATTAATTATATGTTCTGAGACCTCAAAAAATACTATTTATCATTCCTCGACTTGCGTGCACAGTCCGTATAATTTTTCGTAAAGTGTTTATATGAATAATTGACTAAAATGTGAAATAGAGCTTTACAAATCAACTGAGTTGACTTTGGTCAACATTTTAAACAAACAAACCCGGATCAGTATTTTGACAGTTCCGTTATGTACATATCGTGATTTGGGACTCGGGCGTATGCCCGAAATTTAATTTGGAGGTCCTTAGCTCAAGTTATGGCCAATTAACGGAAACTTGAAATTTAAAGGCTAAAGATTTTCAAAGTTGATCATGGATTTGACTTTTTGATATCGGGGTAGGATTCCGATTTCGGAAGTTGGAGTAGGTATGTAATGTTGATTATGACTTGTGTGCGAAATTTGAGGTCAATCGGACGTGATTTGATAGGTTTCAGCATCGGTTGTAGAAGTTTGAAGATTTAAGTTCATTAAGCTTGAATTGGTGTGCGATTCATGTTTTTGTTGTTGTTTGATGTGGTTAGATTTTGACCAAGTTCGTATGGTGTTTTAGGACTTGATGGTATCTTTGGTTGAGGTCCTGGATGGCTCGGGTGAGTTTCATGGTGAGTTTTGAGCGAGTTCGGGCTTTTCGGCATTCTAATGTTCTTCTGGGGTCTTTGGAAGTGCGGACCACGCATTTTGGGAGTGCTGAGGCAAAGGAGAAGTGCGTACCTCAAGGGAATTGTGTGGACCACACAATTTTGTGTGCGGCCGCCCTTCAGGCCGCACTTCAGGAATTCTCAGATTCGTTGGTCCGATTTCGGAAGCTTATATCCTTTTATCTACAAGGCATTTTGAGATGATTCAAAAACGAAAGTTGTAGCCCTTCGTGTCTAGTTTATAGAAAGATAATGAAGTCATCATTTGGACATTTGTAGAGAATGCTATGTCCAAAATACTAAAGCCAAAATTGTGCGGCCGCAGAAGCTGGGATGTGTGGCCACACTTGGAATTATGCGGACCGCACATTAGGAGTTCAGAGGATGTACTATATAACCAAGGTTTAGTTTATTATTTCATTTTTTTGGACTTTGGGAGCTCGGTTTGAGATGATTTTTTGTGGGTTTTTCAAGAAATTTATCAGGGTAAGTGATTCTAACTAGGATTTGGCTAATATACGTGAATATATCACTGATTTCATCATTTAATTAGTACTTTGAGATGAAAATTTGGGAAAATTTGTAGAAACTTCATAAACTACAAATTGAGGATTTGAAGGTCCGGTTGTGATCGGAATTGGCTAATTTTGGTATGGTTAGACTCGTGAGTGAATGGGTGTTCATATTTTATGACTTTTACCCGATTCCAAGACGTGGGCCCAGGGAGACCTTTTGGGGCGATTTTCTAATTTCTTGCTTTAGCTTTGATTTCATTAATTAGATTAGTTTCTTATAGTTATATTTATGATATGTAATTGATATTTGCTAGATTTGGGCCATTCAGAGTCGGATATTCGTGGAAAAATCACTGTTACAGATTGATTTGAGCTTGGTTCGAGGTAAGTGGCTTGCCTATCCTTGCGGGAGAAATCCCCTTAGGATTTGGTACTGTTTGATATGTGAGCGTCGTGTACGTGAGGTGACGAGCACGTACATTGGCTAATTTTTGTAAAAACCCGATTTCTACTAAGTAATAACCTATTTTTCCTTCTTAACTGAGTCTTATCAACATGTGTAGTATCCTGCTAGACCAAAATAGCATGCCTACTTGCCTTAATTATTTATCTGAATTTCGTGCAACATGTTTAGCAGATTTGTGATGACACAAAATATTATCTTTAAATTTAATAAGTAATTCTGTGTTCTACGATATCAAAAAATACCATTTAATATTCCTCGACTTGCGTGCGCAGTCCGTATAATTTTTCGGAAAGTTTTTATGTGAAAAATAGATTAAAATGTGAAATAAAGCTTTAAAAACTCATCTGAGTTGACTTTAGTCAACATTTTAAGCAAACGGACTCGGATCAGTGTTTTGACAATTCCGGTAGGTCCGTATCGTGATTTGGGACTTGGGCGTATGCTTGGAATCGAATTCTGAGGTTCCTTTGATTTGGTGTCCTATTCATAGTACTAGGTGTTATTTTGGCGATTTGATCGTGCGAGCAAGTTCGTATGATGTTTTAGGACTTGTGTGCATGTTTGGTTTTGAGCCCCGAGGGCTCGGGTGAGTTTCGAATAGGCTACGGGATAATTTCGGACTTAGGAAATCTGGTTTTCTGCAGACTTTGCGCTTCTGGTATTTCCTTCATCGTGTTCGCAAATGTACTCTCGTGAATGCGAAGAGAAAATTGAGCTGGCCGAATTTTTCTTCTTCGCGAACGTGAAGATTGGATCGCGAACGCGAATCTATGGGGACTTTACCCTTCGCGAACGCGATCAGCTCAATGCGAACGCGAAGCTTTAGAGGCCTAGGGGAGGGGTCAGTTGTCCTTATACGCGAACGCGAGCACTGGCACGCGAATGCGAAGGCGAAGGGGGAAAAAGGCTTCGCGAATGCGAAGGAGGACTCGCGAACGTGAAAGCCACGGGCGGCTACTCATCGCAAATGTGACAGGCCCTTCGCGAACGCGAAGAAGGCATGACCCCTATGACTTAAAACAGAACCAAAACGAGATTGTTTCCACTTTTCCCAAACCTTCAATTATAACTCGGCTTAGGGGAGATTTCAAAGGAGTTTTTCACGATTTCAAATCGGGTAAGTGTTCTTTATTATATAATGATTGTATTTCATAACTCTAAGCCTATATTCATCATTTATTTCGGATTTAGATGGAAGAAATTGGGATTTTAATAAAAATATTTCAAAAATGAAAAAATTAGATTTTGAGGTCCATTCGACATCAGAATTGGATAATTTCTGTATGGTTGGACTCGTCTCGGAATGGGTGTTCATATTTCGTTAGTTTTTCCGAGATTTGAGATGTGTGTCCTACTGCCAAATATTTTAATGAATTTCGGATTTTTATCCGGAAAATTAGTAAATTCATATGGAATTAATTCTTATTCTTCGTATTGAATATATCGAATTGTTTGTGAATAGATTTAAAGCTTTTGGAGACAAATGTAAAAGGAAAAGTTGTGGTTGAGTAATTGATTGAAATTTGCAAATCGAGATAAGTGTCGTGGTTAACCTTGACTTGAGGAAATAGAACCCTTAAATTATTTGTTATGTGAATTGCATGTGAACGACGTATATGCGAGTTGACGAGTATCTATACATCGTCAAATTAATTGTTTGCCTGCTTACTCGAAAAATCATAAATTATTTTGAATCATGAATTAATTATTATAATAATTATTTCTCTCATATTCTTTGTTAAATATTAATTCTTGAATTCTTGCATTAATTGTTACATGCTATTCAAATTATGTGCCTTAATTGTTATTTGACATTTACCATATTAAATATTAAACTGTATATTTTCTCTCTGAATTTCATAATAATTAGCTATTTGCCTTTGTTTGTTTCATAATTATTGTATGCTTGTTGTCTTATAATTTTATATTAATTGTTACATTTGTTGGGGAAATTTCTTCTATAATAGTTGGTAAATGAATATGTTGGAGGAGCGGGTTGCACGCCGCAACAGAATTAATTATAATGAATATATTGGAGGATCGGGTTGCACGCCGCAACAGAATTAATGGAAATGAATATGTTGGAGGATCGGGTTGCACGCCGCAAGAGACTTATTAAAAGTCCATATTGGAGGATCGGGTTGCACGCCGCAACAGACTTATTAAAAGTCCATATTGGAGGATCGGGTTGCACGCCGCAACAGAATTGAATGTGAATATATTGTGAGAGCGGGCTGCACGCTGCAACAGAATTAATGGAAATGATAATTGGTTATGACTGCTGAGTTGGCTTCAATTATTATAAATGAATTACCTGATTTATTTCTATTAATGTTATTGTTACTAATTTTGCGTACAGGTTAATGTAAGTGACCCGCCTTAGCCTCGTCACTACTTCGTCGAGGTTAGGCTCAACATTTACCAGTATATGGGGTCGGTTGTACTGATACTACACTCTGCACTTCTTGTGCAGATTTTGGAGTTGGTCCCAGCAGCGCACCATAGACTTACTCGGATTTCAACTACTAGAGGAGACTTGAGGTATAACTTCATGGCGTCCACAGTTCTGAAGTCCCCGTCTATTTTACTTTAGCTGTGTGTTTATTTCCAGACAGCTTTATTTTATTCAGTCCTTTAATTGTATTTATTCTAGAAGCTCGTGCACTTGTGACACCAATTCCGGGATGGTATTTAGACACCGTTGTTTTTATAGGTTATTTCACTATATATCAAACTTTGCTTCCGCATTTGTTTCTTTGATTTTTAATAATTGTTTAAAATTTGGTTAATATTATCCTAATGTTGGCCTGCCTAGCAAGTGAAATGTTAGGCGTCATCACGGTCCAAAGGTGGGAATTTCGGGTCATGACAGTTGGTATCAGAGCACTAGGTTACATAGGTCTCACGAGTCACAAGCAAGCTTAGTAGAGTGTGAAGGATCGGTACAGAGACATCTGTACTTATCTCTCAGAGGCTATGAAGTTTAGGAACAATATCACTTCTTTCTTATTTTGTCGTGCGCTTTTATTCTATCATTAATGATTGAATCATTCTACTCTTATTCTCTCACAGATGGTGAGAACACGTAATACCTCTACCGATGGACAGGGACCAGAACCCCCGGTAGCAACTATGGCCCGGGGTAGAGGTCGAGGTCGAGGTCGTGCTAGAGGCCGAGGCAGAGGCCTAGGTAGAGCTCAGTCTAGAGCTCGAGCAGCTGCACCTGTATTAGAACCTCAGGTGGACCTTCAGGAGAAGGTTCCAGTTCAAAATGTACCAGTTGGACCAGTTCGGGTCCCAGAAGGATTTATAGCCACTCCAGTACTTCAGGACACTATAGTCCGTTTGGTATGTCTTATGGAGGGCGTATCCCAGAATGGTACATTTCCAGTGACACCAGCCGTCTCACAGGCTGGGGGAGGAGCACAAACTCCCACTACTCCCGCTCCGGAGTAGATGGCTCCCCAGAATCAGACTCCAGCAGCCCCGCCAGTTGGGATAGTTCAGCCAATTATTGCGGCATAGATCGGTGATAGGCCCGCCATATCTTTTGAGGCCTTATTGAGACTAGATAAGTTTACCAATATCATTCCAATTCACTTCAGTGGTACACCTTCTGAGGACGCACATGATTATCTTGAACGCTGCCACGAGGTGCTGCAGAACATGAGTATAGTTGAGACCAATGGGGTTGATGTTTCTATATTTCAGATAATGGGTTCCGCCAAGAGATGGTGGAGAGATTATACATTGACCCGACCAGTCGGATCACCTGCACTTATCTAGGAGAAGTTCTCTCAGCTATTTCTGGAGAAGTTCCTTCCTATCACACTGAGAGAGGAATTCCGCAAGCAATTTGAGCGTCTACAGCAAGGCAGTATGACTGTTACTCAGTATGAGTCCCGTTTTGTGGATTTGGCCCGTCATGCTCTCCTTTTACTACCTACGGAAGGAGAGAGAGTGAGGAGGTTTATTGAGGGATTCACTCACCCTATCAGACTTCAGATGGCCAAGGAGACCGGAAGTAAGATTTCTTTTCAGGCGGCTACTAATAGCGCAAGGAGGATCGAGATGGTTCTTGCACAGGAGAGAGGGCAGAGGTCCGATAAGAAGCCTCGTCATGTTGGTGGTTACAGTGGTGCCTCGTCTGGAGGCAGAGGTAATTTTGGTAGGGGTCATCCTCCCAGACCATTTCATTCAGCACTTCATGCATCTCCTGGTGCTTCAGGGAGTCACGGTCCTATTATGTCTTACTCTGGGCATCCACCATTCAGTGCAAATTCAGCTCCTATCACTGCACCACCACTCCAGAGTTACTACAGCAGTTATCTGGCCCATTTGGGTCAGCTTCATCTTCAGCAGCCACGGCATCAGAATGGGTGTTATGAGTGTGAGAACATTGGTCATATTAGGAGGTATTGCCCTAGATTGTCGAGTAACAGATCTCGGCAAAATTCTCGTGCCATCATACCGGCACTGGTTGCTTCACCGCCTGCTCAGCCAGCTAGAGGTAGGGGTCAGGCAGCTAGAGGTGGAGGTCAGCCTATTAGAGGTGGAGATCAGGCCATTAGAGGTGGAGGTCAGACCGTTAGAGGTGGAGGCCAGTCAGTCAGAGACCGTCCCAGGGACGCAGTTCAGAGTGGTGGGGCCCAGCCCCAATTTTATGCTTAGGCCTGAGGCTGAGTCATTTGATACTATGATCACAGGTATTATTCCAGTTTGCCATAGAGATGCTTCAGTTCTATTTGATCCAAGATCTACTTATTCCTATGTGTTCTCCTATTTTGCTTCATATTTGGTTGTGTCTTGTGATTCTATAAGTGCTTCTGTGTGTGTATCTACACCGGTGGGAGACTCTGTTGTAGTAGATCATGTCTATCATTCGTGTGTGGTTACTATTGGTAATCTTGAGACTAGTGTGGATTTTCTACTTCTTGATCTGGTAGATTTTGATGTCATCTTGAGTCTGGATTGGCTATCCCCTTATCATGCTATATTAGATTGCCATGCCAAGACAGTGACCCTAGCTATGCTGGGGTTACCTCGGTTAGAGTGGAAAGGAACTCCTGGCCATTCTTCCAGCAGGGTTATTTCTTATATGAAAGCTCGGTGTATGGTAGAGAAAGGGTGTCTAGCCTATTTGGCTTATATTCGCGATTCCAGTGCGGATGTCCCTTCTATGGACTTAGTACCAGTTGTTCGTAAATTTCTAGAAGTATTTCCTGCAGATTTGGCGGGGATGCCACCCGACAGAGATATTGACTTTTGTATTGATTTGGCTCTGGGCACTCAGCCCATTTCTATTCCACCATACAGTATGGCCCTGCCGGAGTTGAAAGAATTGAAAGAACAGTTACAAGACTTGCTTGATTAGGGATTCATTAGACCTAGGGTCTCTCCCTGGGGTGCACCAGTATTATTTGTAAAGAAGAAAGATAGCTCTATGCGGATGTGTATAGATTATTGACAGTTGAACAAGGCCATTATCAAAAATAAATATCCGCTGCCAAGAACTAATGACTTATTTGATCAGCTTCAGGGTGCCAAGGTATTTTCGAAGATCGATTTGAGGTCTAGTTACCATCAGTTGAAGATTAGGGCATCTGATGTCCCTAAAACAACTTTTCGAACTCGGTATCGGCATTACAAATTCCTAGTGATGTCATTTGGGTTGACAAATGCCCCAACAACATTTATGGATTTGATGAATCGGGTGTTCAAGTCTTATTTGTATTCTTTTGTGGTTGTATTCATTGATGATATCTTGATTTACTCTAGCAGTCGAGAGGAACATGAGCAACATCTTCGAAGTGTGCTTCACACCTTAAAGAATAATCAGTTATATGCCAAGTTTTCAAAATGTGAGTTTTTGTTAGACTCAATTGCCTTTTTGGGGCATGTGGTATCGGCAGAAGGCATAAAGGTGGATCCTAAGAAGATTGAGGTTGTTCTGAATTGGCCTAGACCTACTTCAGTTACAGTGATCCGGAGTTTCCTGGGTTTAGCAGGTTATTATTGTCTGTTCGCGGAAGGGTTTTTATCTATAGCAAGCCCATTGACCAGATTGACCCAGAAAGGTGTCCCATTCAGATGGTCAGACGAGTGTGAGTTGAGCTTTCAGAAGCT
>AWOL01S0021699.1:67110-92378 GCA_000715115.1 Nicotiana otophora | reverse complement strand
TATATATATATATTGGGGGATCGGGTTGCACGCCGCAACAGAACTGATTAAAAATGAATATATTAGAAGAGCGGGTTGCACGCCGCAACAGAACCGAATGTGAATATATTGTGAGAGCGGGTTGCACGTTGCAACAGAATTAATAGAAATGATAATTGGTTATGACTGCTGAGTTGGCTTCAATTATTATAAATGAATTATCCGATTTATTTTTATTATTGTTGTTGTTACTAATTTTGCGTACATGTTAATGTAAGTGACCCGCCTTAGCCTCGTCACTACTTCGTCGAGGTTAGGCTCAGCACTTACCAGTACATTGGGTCGGTTGTACTGATACTACATTCTGCACTTCTTATGCAGATTTCAGAGTTGGTCCCAGCAGCGCACCATAGACTTGCTCGGATTTCAGCTACCAGAGGAGACTTGAGGTATAACTACATGGCGTCCGCAGTTCTGAAGTCCCCTACTATTTTACTTTAGTTGTGTGTTTATTTTTACACAACTTTATTTTATTCAGATCTTTAATTGTATTTATTCTAGAAGCTCGTGCACTTGTGATACCAATTCCGGGATGGTATTTAGACACCGTTATTTTTATGGGTTATTTCACTATATATCAATCTTTGCTTCCGCATTTGTTTCTTTGATTGTTAATAATTTAAAGATTGTTTAAACATTGGTTAATATTATTCTAACGTTGGCTTGCCTAGCAAGTGAAATGTTAGGCGCCATCACGGTCCGAATGTGAGAATTTCGGGTCGTGATAGGATTTTCCTTTTTTTCCTTGACTTGTACTTAGTATAATTTGTAAGATTTCGCGTTGTAGTTGTCGAGTTCTATTGTTTGAGCTGCATATTTACTTTAGGACTACGGAACGGTATTCTAGGAGATCCCCTTGTCTTGCATATTTACTTTGGGACTATGAAACGGTATTCCGGGAGATCCCCCCTGTCTTGCATATTTATTTTGGGACTACGGAACGGTATTCCGGGAGATCCCCCTATCTTGCATATTTACTGTGGCACTACAGAACGGTATTCCAGGAGATCCCTTTGTCTTGCATATTTACTTTTGGGACTACGGAACAGTATTCCGGGAGATCCCCATGTGTTAAATATTTACTTTGGGACTACAGAACGGTATTCCGGGAGATCCCCCTGCACATTTATGTTTGGGACTACGAGACGGTATCTCGGGAGATTCCCTGTTGTATTTCTGTGTACTGAGTTGTTACCTTCTATGAATTCTTTCTTGTTAAATTTCAATCTTTATTTTACTGTGATATTTCATTCTTGCCTTGCTTTATTATTATTTATACCAATAGGGTCCTGACCAGACATCGTCACTACTCGACCGAGGTTAGGCTTGGCACTTACTGACTACCGATTGTGGTATACTCATGCTACTCTTCTGCACATGTTTTCGTGTGCAGATCCAGGTGCTCCTTATCAGCCGTACTATCAGTGAGTCGGGACAGCTTTGGAGACTTCAAAGTATATCTGCCGCATCCGCAGTCCTCATAGTCCCCTTCTACTCTTTACCATGTCCATTATCTTCTGTATTTTTTTTGTTAGACTCTGATGTATAGAGACACTAGATTTTTTCCTTCTGGAGTTTGTGATTTACGATGTTCTAGGTTTTGGGATTTTCTGTGTATTTTTGAATAGTTGGTTATTGTACATGCCAAGCGGCATGGTACCCAGTTATGTTGCTATTGCAATAGTTAGTGTTAAATTTATGTTTTCATTTCATTATTCCGCAAATGTTAGGCTTACCTAGTAGTAGAGACTAGGTGTCGTCACGACGTCATACAGAGGGAAAATTGGGTCATGACATGGAGAGATTTATGACTGAGTGAGGCTGAAAGCCTGATTGTGAGATATTATATTATAGCACATGAGTTGTCAATGTGGATCTATATATTATATTATAGAACGTGAGTTGTCCGTACAGTACATGAGTTGTCCGTGCGAATCTATATATTATACTATAGCACGTGAGTTGTCCGTGCAGCACGTGAGTTGTCCGTGCAGCACGTGAGTTGTCCATGCGGATTATAGCGCTTGGGCTGTAGAAACCCCTCCAGAGTCTGTACACACCCCCAGTAAGCGCAGGTACCTACTGAGTGCGAGTGATGAGTGAATGAAATGGCTGAGTGACTGTGGTCCTGAGAGGATACATATGATTTCATTATTGTTGCACTTCAGTTGTCATATATCACTGTTTGGAAATTTCTGAGAGATATAGTCTTATGTTTCAGCTGAACTTGACATAAAATTACTGTTATGTGATTAAATATTGAACTTGAAAGCATGCCTACATTATTATGTTGGAAATTACTGCAATTGGACTAAATTATGAAGCTCGTCACTACTTTCAGTTTCTTATTTATTATTGTTACTTGATGAGTTGGTTGTACTCACACTACACCTTGCACCTCGTGTGCAGATCCAGGTACCTCCGGACACGGCGATTGCTAGTTTTTCGGAGTTTTATCTGTTGGAGATTATCGAGGTAGATGCTTGGCATCCGCAGACCTTGACTTTCTTTCCTTTTAGTTTTTGTATTGTTCTATATTTTCAGACAGTGTTTTTAACAGTCAGACTTTATTATCATTTAGATGCTCATGTACTCAGTGACACCGGATTTTGGGAGTGTTTATAATTATACTTGTGAGATCTCTTCCGCTGAAATTAAGTATTATGTTTTTAAATTTAAGAGATATATTATTTTATTGATATTGTCGGCTTGCCTAGTATTGAGATAGGTGTCATCACGACAGGTGAGATTTTAGGTCGTGACAAAAACGCATCCATGTTGTAAATGCATCTCTCTTCTTCTTCTAAAACAGATTTTTTTTTAATGATTTTACTCTAGTTTTGTAAATTAATAATGGGTATGAGGTTACAGACTAAGGAATAGAGTGGCCCATGTTCTTCTTTTCTCAATGACCTATTGTAACGATCTGACCGGTCGTTTCGAGAATTTGCACTTTGCTCGGAGGTTTGGGGGCATGAGTAGCTCCATATGAGGTATTATGACTTATGTAAATCGTCGGTTTTAGTTTTCAGGTTATTCATCGATTTGGAAGAATGAATTTCATGGTTTAATCTTTAAGTTGGAAGAGTTGACCAAATTTGACTTTTGTGAATTTAACCCCAGAACTGAGTTTTGATGGTTCCGTTAGGTCTGGATGGTGATTTTGGACTTGGGTGTATACCCGAATTTGCATTTGGATATTTCTAGAAGGATTCGACGCTAATTGGCGAAAGTTGAAAATTTGAAGATTTGGAAAGTTCATAAGCATGACCGGGAGTTGACTTTGATGATATTGAGTTCGGATAGTGGTTTCGAGAAATTGAATAGCTTCGTTATGTCATTTGGAACTTGTGTGCAAAAGTTGGGTTCATTCCGGATTGATTTGATATATTTTAGCGCGAATTTTGGAAGTTGAAAGTTCTAAGTTCATTCTAGTTCGAATTGAGGTGCGATTCAATGTTTCGATATTGTTATGTATGATTTGAGGCCTCGAGTGGATCCATGTTATATTATAAAACTTGTTGGTATATTCAGACGGGTCCCGGATGGCCCGAGTGAGTTTGTGTCATTCTTTATAATATGCTCCGTATATTCATGTACTTCTTTATGCAGTATATGACTCCATATATTCATGTACTTTTTTATAATCTTTTATTTTGTAAAACAAGGTGGGTTGCTCTGATGGTAAGCACCCTCCACTTCCAACCAAGAGGTTGTGAGTTCGAGTCACCCCAAGAGCAAGGTGGGGAGTTCTTGGAGGGAAGGATGCCGAGGGTCATTTTGGAAACAACCTCTCTACCCCAGGGTAGGGGTAAGGTCTGCGTACACACTACCCTCCCCAGACCCCACTAGTGGGATTATACTGGGTTGTTGTTGTTGTTGTTATTTTGTAAAACAAAAGTATGGTCATGAAAAATAAGGGAAACAACCTGAGCAAATTAAATAGTAAACTAATTCAGCAAAAAGTTTCCAAATAATATGGATTGAGATAAAACAACAACAAAAATAAAAACAACAACAACAACCCAGTAGGATCCCACAAGTGGGGTCTGGGGAAGGTAGAGTGTACGCAGACCTTACCCCTACCCCGAAGGAATAGAGAAGTTGTTTCCGGGAGATCCTCAGGAGAAAAATGAACGGGAGAATGAACCAATGATTTGGACGACGACAGAATACAAAATTAAGGTAATTGGATGGAGTAAATATAAAATAGGTTCAAGAATAAAATAAAATGATAGAGTAATAAGTAAGGTCATTGGAAAGAAAAATAGGAAACAATCCCACCACATCGATTTGGTTGTTTCGTAAAATGAGATTTTTCATTGTTCCTGAACAATGCATTTAACAATACGATACAATTAATTTTGAACAAACAATCAAAACAAACATTGTTTTGAGATAACAATACAATATCATACAATAGGTAACAACCATCCAACAAGTCGTAAGGAGTGATCATTAATTTTGGATTTTGAGCTAGACTGTCGTATCAATCACCGTAAAAACACTGATAAAAATTTCCTTTTTTGTTAACTAGTCTCTATGTCCGTACTTTGCACGACTGTCGTGCGACATTTACTATGAAACACATACCTAAAATAATAAACTTTCAACTGCATATATTCTTTTTTAAAATAATAATTAGCATAAGATATATATACAAAATATTATAATTAATTATGTGGGTAATATGACTTTATAACGACATTTAAGGATTAATTTTAAACTTTTTCCTATAGATAATTTCTGTGATCGGATCTATACATTACACAAGTGAATTATCATACTATCACATCCTTCTATTACGCGTGGGAATAGTTCTATGAGCTCCTTTTTTTCCTACTGAAACTTGTGTAACCTTTTACAGCTATGACTATACATACTTCAACATCCAAATATTCTGATCGTATCAATCAAAAATAGAAACCAAGAGCGACCAGAAAAAGGAAAAAGAATAATGGATAGCAACAACAAATCAAGAAAGTGACTTTTACCGTCTAATAAGAAATGTTTTCCCGAATTGAATGATAGACTTGCATGTTGGTATGATATATACAGTCAAACCTCTCTATAACAATATCCCTATATAACAGTCATTCACTATAAAAGCCTAGTTTTTTTCAGAACTGATTTTTTATGTTATATTTTACCTCTATAATAGCCATGTAGATTTTCTAAGATTATTAATAATAATTCTAAATAAATTAATCAAATATTTTATAACTTTAATATAAAACTTATAATAGAAATATATATCTTAAAGATAACAATACGTTCCATGAAAATATGCACATTATTATTATGTTTTTTTGAAGATCTTCAAATGATATATTTTTAATTAGAAAAATGCTAAAAGATACTTAAAAGATTTATTTATACTTTTTGAAGATATGCATATCATTCTTTTTTATTTGAAGATCTACACATGATATATTTTATATTGGACAAATGCCAATAATATGTAAACATAATATTTCATATTTTTTTAAGATATGCTCATCATAATTTTTTATTTGAAGAGATTTGTACGTGATACTTTTTGGATGTTTAAATATTTGAGTGAGTTTCTCTTAGTGCACAGGTAATAAAATTTGAAGAAGAACACGCTAAAGTTAATCGTTTAGAAAATTCAAGCTATTCTTTTAATTTTTTTCATGTCCTTTGGAAACAAAGGTAGCATTGTGCCAATACAAAAAAGATAATCCTAACATCACTCTTGAAAGATTTAATTGTATGCCTTAGAGTTTAAATGTTCGTATGTTTAGTTATGAATTTTTTTAATAATGTATTAGATTTCTTTAGCATTTAATTCGTGAAATATTCATATCTTTTGATGTAATGCCCCGTAAATTTTTGCCAAGAAATTTAAGGTTTCGTGGTGCCCAGGTAGGCTAATGTATTGTATTTTTGGATTTTTTGGGTTGAACAATGCGTTGGGGAGTTGAATCATTTCGACCTCGTAAAGCCATATTTGTAGCACGCTAGACCGTGCTATATCCCTCGCGAAGCCAGGTCTGTAGCACGCTAGACCATGCTATACCCTCGCAAAGCCAAGTCTGTAGCGCGCTAGACCGTGATATATCCCTCGCGAAGCCTGGTATCTATCTCGCTATAGAGCTCGTGAAGCTAGTATTTATCTCGCTATAGAGCTCGTGAAGCTTGGTATTTAGCTCGCTATAGAGCTTGCGAAGCCTGGTCTTTAGCTCGCTACAGAGCGTGCCTAGCCTGGTCTGTAGTCCGGTCCGAAATTTGGAGTGTCCATTCTTCTATCTTTGTAACCCGGCCCTATCTCGTTAAATAGACGCAAGAGATCATTTTTTAAGGGAATATACGATCTTTTTGGAGAGAGGAAGTGCCCTAAAGTGAGGAGAAATTCCTAAGCTAATTGTTTATCAAAATCTTGCTCAAGCCTTGAAATTCAACAAGAAATCTCACAAGATCTTTACCAAAGAGGTAAGGTTCTAACTCTAGTCTTCAATTTCGAGTTTGGGCAGAAGATGGGTGATTATGAGTATGGTTATTGGGTATGAGAGTATTATTTATACATGTAGGTACCAATAAGGTTTGTGAGAAGATTGTTGAGCTCAAATGGGCAAAGAGTGAGTTGTGGAGTGAAGGAAATCTCATGGAAGAACCTTGTAATCAAATTTGCACACTTAGTGTTTGACGAAATGATTAAATGAGGTGAACCCACGAATATCTTCCTAAGTATGGTTCACTTTTGTTATATTTCTAAATAGATCGAAGTTGCTAGGATTTACGGAACCTCGTAGTAATGTAAGGAAATATCAAGAAAGATTGGAGCCACCTGAAGGTAAATTCACGTGAGAAAGCTATTTTGGAATATCGGTCTAACTTCAAAAAGGTAAATATCTTGCCTAACCTTGAGGGGGGAAATTACCCATTTAGGCATCGAGTCTTATGTGCCATTTGTGAAATATGAAAAGTCGTGTATGCGAGGTGACGAGTACGTACTCGGGCTTATATGTGCAAAATTTATTGGGTTAAAGTCTTAGGGGTGTAGTAAATTGGATAATTATTGGCATTTATTAAATCCTCTATTTGCCATGCCTCAATCCTTGTTTGTCGAATTTGTTTTTATATGATAATTTGGTGTGATTGTCACTTAAATTTTATGTGAATTCCGTGAGTTTGTTGATTTGATATTTCCTGGAAATAATATTATGGATTTTCTATTTGTAAATAATTAATTAAATAAGTTTAAATTGGGGCATTAATATAACTATCAAGAATTTGGATTAATGAAGGTGTTACCCTATACTGAGTTATTTTTCCACCTTTGTTGTTATTTTTGAGATTTTGTGTACCTTGTGTGGAGCTTTGGGCTACTTGCTGTGAATTTAAGTAAATTTGTTGTATCTTTAGAATTGGTTGTGGCCTACGGGAACATTGTCATATGAACTGTTGTATTGTGTTGTCGTGATAATATTTCGAGTAAATTGTTGTGAGATTTGAGTTATTATTATGAAGACATAAGGGTGACATTCCACTATTGACACTACGTGGGTATAAAGGTGGTATTTTACTATGATTATGTGTATTGGAATATTGTGTGAGCGGAGTGATAAGGGCGGCTATTAATAGGAGCGATAAGGGTGGCTATTGATATTATCAGGGCGGAGGGATAAGGGTGGCTATTATTATAGAGTGATACGGGTGGCTATAGGAGAGATAAGGGTGGCTATTGTCAGGGATGATACATGATGATGTGGGATTATTTTGTTGATGATTTTTATATGATGTTGTGATTTTTTCTGGTGTTTATTTTTATCTCTTGTGCAACTTGTCTTGATGTTAGTAACTTGATAATAGTCTGATTCATGTTGAAATTGTGAGTTTGTGGCTATTGCCGGGTGGATTCTATTATTGGCACGTTAACTGTTCGTGCAGATGTGATATGAAATATGGGCACGAGGTGCCATAGAAATATAATGATTATGTTATTGGCACGTGAACCATCCTTGCAGATGTGATATGAAATGTAGGCACGAAGTGCCGGAGAAATATAATAATTTTTATTATTGACACATGAGTTGTCCGTGCGGTGTTGACAGAAATATTGGCACGAGGTGCAGTAAAAATATGAAAGTGGGTTGAGACCCGTATTTTATGATTATAAAATGAGGTATGTCACAGAGTGACTTTTATTCGAAGGAATTATATTCAAAAGATATTTATTTGAAAAAAGTATATTCGAAAGATATTTATTTGAAAGAGATTTACACTCAAAAGATATTTATTTGAAAGGAGTATACTTGTAAGATTTTTATTTAAAAGAGTTTTATATTCAAAGGATATTTATTCGAAAGAAATATATTTTGAAAATATTTATTCAAACAAATTATATGTGAAAGATTTATATTTGAAGGGCGTGTTTAATTGGTTGTACATGACACGAGTGGGTTGCTCTAGTGGTGAGCACCCTCCACTTCCAACCAAGAGGTTATGAGTTCGAGTCACCTCAAGAGTAAGGTGGGGAGTTCTTGGAGGGAAGGAGCCGAGGGTCTATCGGAAACAGCCTCTCTACCCCAGGGTAGGGGTAAGGTCTGCGTACACATTACCCTCCCCAGACCTCACTAGTGGGATTATATTGGGTTGTTGTCGTTGTTGTTTAATTGGTTGTACTTGTGTTTCTTATTCGCTTAAGCAATAATTATGATGTTTTTGTTGCCTTGGTGTTTACATCACTAGTTGATTGTTGTTGTTATCACTGCCATTTATTCCCCATTATTTTTGTATACTATATTGCACGGGTTAATAGACTAGTGAGTATCTTGACTGTACCTCATCACTACTCCACCGAGGTTAGTCTTGATACTTACTGGGTACCGACTATGGTGTACTCATACTATACTTCTGAAAATTTTTTGTGCAGAGCTAGGTATTGAAGATATCGGACTCGGACATAGTTAGTGTGTTGATCGCAAGGATTCAAGGTAGAGTTGCTTGGTCATCGCAGTCCCTTGGAGTTTTTCTATTTTATTGTAGTGTCAACTCTTATTCGGACAGTATTGTATATTCGATCCTTGAGATCATTACATGTATCCGGTTATAGTTCGTGACTCAGTATTACCAGTCTTAGGAGATTTTTATATTTGTTTCCGCTTTTGGTTTCGACACTTGTATTAAGTTATGTGTTTAAAAAAATGGCTTGAAATGAAATTGAAATCGGCTTACCTAGTCTTAGAGACTGGGTGCCATCACGACGCCTGAGATGGAATTTTGGGTCATGACATTTGAGATTTTGAATTTAAATATTTTTTTTACCTTTATATGTAATATTAAAAAATAAAAAAATGGATAATTTTTGTTTATAACAACCAAAATATATTCAAACGCCAAATGTTGTTATAGGTGTATAACAGTCATTCACTATAAAAGCCAAAAACTTTCGGAACAAACGATGTTGTTATAGAAAGGTTTGACTGTAAATAATAAAATTGCACGAACAAAAGGTAGAACTGAAATATTTAATATATAAATCTTGATGGGGCATGGGAAACTACTTCTTGACCACATAATATTTTTGAAATTTATTTTAAACGATTAATCGTGAAGTACATATATAAAGCACATAAACATCAACAAAAAAGGAGAATTCATTTGGTTGAAAAACGAAAAATTTAATGCTAATAGTTTTTCTAAAGTAGGTTAAGTATTTATTATTAAAACTCAAAGACAAAGTTTTGGTAGGAGACTGAAAGTGACGAATTCTTAGCCAACTTGAAAATCTTAAATGTTAGTTGATCTAGTATTAAACTTAATGGAGATTACAATTTTATCCAACATATAATGTAACTTAATTCACTTTTCAAAGGGTAGTAAAGTCGATCAATAATTCAAGGATATTTTAGTCATTCAATATTTAGCGTTTTAATATTCGTGCTTTTATAATAACTAGTTTTAGTATACATGTGTTGCACGTGTGTGTAGCGTCTATCAATTAAATATATATATATATATATATATATATATATATATATATATATATGTTAAAATATAATATAATATTTATTTAAATAATAAAAGTAGATGTTATCTCACTAACATAGTAGTTACATTCTATATCTTCTAAATATGCAAAGATGATGAATTTAGTTAAATTAATTGCATATTATTTTGTAATTATATATACCTTATAATATGAGATATAAATATGTTAAATTTTATTTCACTTGAAATCTCTTTATTAAATATATTTTTTCTACTACCATTTCATCCTTATTTCTTCAAGTTTGCGTTTTAACAAATTTAATTCTTAATACTATAACTAATTTTATTTTATTTTCTGATTTCTTTTATCCTCGATGATCTTTTAACGAAAAATAATTTATGTAACTTGAAAAATGATTTTACCTCTATGATGAAGTTGAAAAGGAATGAAGTTGGATTATTTTGCTAATTAGTTAATTCAAATTCGGGGGAAAAAAGAATTAATTCAAATAGTTAATTATATTTTTAAAATACTAAGAGAAATAATTTATTCTTTGAGGATTCAAATTCTTATATTAGCTCATACCATATTTTAAATATTTAATTATAACTATCTTTTTATCCACGAGAATTGTAAGCAAACAATCGCAAAAAGAAAAAATAAAGAAGTAGTCTAAGTAGAGTTAAGGTAAAAAATATGGACAATCCTGTGTATTCGATCTAGTGCTCTTACTTTCCCCCCAAGGGGCCGGCCCGTCAAAAGTCTGGTTCCTTCGCGAACGAAGTTCAGATTCAACAAGGGTTCGTAGAACGAAGGGAGTGTATAACTGGGGCGCAACCCCACTTTTTTGTTCTTAACGAGGGAGAGATGGAATTGAGTTCTTCACGAAATACGAAACAAAGGAATAAAAAAATGTTTCTTGACGTACTTCTATTTATTGACAATATCTTTCGTTTCGTCCAAGCAGGATCCGAAGTATCGGCCTTATTGGGTAGAATGCCTTCCGTTGTGGGTTATCAACCCACCTTGAGTACCGAAATGGGTTCTTTACAAGAAATAAGTACTTCTACCAAAGAAGGGTCCATAACCTCTATTCAAGCAGTTTATGTACCCACAGATGATTTGACCGAGCCTGCTCCTGCTACGACATTTGCACATTTAGATGCTACTACTGTACTATTNAGCTCGTATGAGAGTTGGTTTGACTGCCCTAACTATGGCGGAATATTTCCGAGATGTTAATGAGCAAGACGTACTTCTATTTATTGACAATATCTTCCGTTTCGTCCAAGCAGGATCCGAAGTATCGGCCTTATTGGGTAGAATGCCTTCCGCTGTGGGTTATCAACCCACCCTGAGTACCGAAATGGGTTCTTTACAAGAAAGAATTACTTCTACCAAAGAAGGGTCCATAACCTCTATTCAAGCAGTTTATGTACCCGCAGACGATTTGACCGACCCTGCTCCTGCTACGACATTTGCACATTTAGATGCTACTACCGTACTATCAAGAGGATTGGCTGCCAAAGGTATTTATCCAGCAGTAGATCCTTTAGATTCAACGTCAACCATGCTTCAACCTCGGATCGTTGGTGAGGAACATTACGAAACCGCCCAAAGAGTTAAACAAACTTTACAACGTTACAAAACTCCAGAACATTATAGCTATCCTTTGGTTGGACGAATTATCCGAAGAGGATCGTTTACTCGTAGCAAGAACGCGAAAAATTGAGTGTTTCTTATCACAACCCTTTTTCGTAGCAGAAGTATTTACCGGTTCTCCAGGGAAATATGTTGGTCTAGCAAAAACAATTCGAGGATTTCAATTGATCCTTTCCAGAGAATTTGATGGTCTTCCTGAACAGGCCTTTTATTTGGTAGGTAATATCGATGAAGCTACTGCGAAGGCTATGAACTTAGAAATGGAGAGCAATTTGAAGAAACGACCTTAAATCTTAGTGTACTGACCCCTAATAGAATTGTTTGAGATTTAGAAGTGGAAGAAATTATTTTATCTACTAATAGCGGTCAAATTGACATATTACCAAATCACGCCCCTATTGCACAACTGTAGGAATAGGAATTTTGAGAATACGTCTTAACGACCAATGGTTAACGATGGCTCTGATGGGTGGTTTTGCTAGAATAGGAAATAATGAGATCACTGTTTTAGTAAATGATGAGGAGAAGGGTAGTGACTTTAATCCACAAGAAGCTCAGCAAACTCTTGAACTAGCGGAAGCTAATGTGAAAAAGGCTGAAGGAAGGAGACAAAAAATTGAGGCAAATCTAGCTCTCCGACGAGCTAGAACACGGGTGGAGGCTATCAATCCGATTTCATAACTAGTTGGTACGTTCGAATAATAAAAAGAAGTTCTCTTTCTAATCCTATTTAGATTCTGTCGGGTGAATACAATCAAATACAATCAAACAGAATCCAATTCTGATGCAAAAATTCAAATTCAAAAATGAAATAGAAAAGATACAAAATCAATATCACTAAGGGTGGGTCGTAAACCTTATTAGATACCACTGACTCTGGTATCTAATAAGTTTTACCTTTTATTGGATTTGAACCAATGACTCCTGCCGTATGAAAGCAGTACTCTAACCACTGGGTTAAGTAGGTCATTTATCATCCCAAAGAGAACCAAATAAAACCCATCCTCAATGGATTATAAATATCATATTACTTAATAAGCAATACTAATCTAAGGAATATCACTCAAAGAGATCAAAGATTGTTGATGTTGGATCATGGAATATTTATCTTGACAAGAACAATTTCAAATGATAAAAAATAAAAAAAATTGCACTTTAAGTTTGTCTTACATTACTTTTGTCAATCACTTTTCTTTCTCTCTTTCTCTTTGCTATTATTAAATATTTTCATAATTATTTGTTCTCCGTATTTTAAAATCTATATTAATATTTATATCTAAACATATTATCTGTCAAATAATAAAATTAATAGCCAGTGGATCAATCTCACATAGACTACACATAGCATGTACATGTTAGTTACTGAATTGGGGTAACGAACAAAGCAAAATGCTTCATCTTTTTAAATTTTGTTTACATAACAATTGTTCACCTAAAAATTTGCACAGTTAAAGAATCTCTTTTGAGCTAAAAAAAAAGGTTCAATTAGAGACCATTCATATAATACCCATAAGATTCGGTGTTTATTTAATGATAATTTAATTGTAAAATTTATATATGGTAAAATTTTGAATGAATTTAAAGTTCTAAATATAATAGTTTCTTAATTAAATCAAATAAGGTAAGATTTAATAAGTAATAAATTTGATTTAATTTCAAAGTCCTAAGAATTAGCTTCGAGATTAATCAAAACTATTTAGTCTAGTGCGAACTCTATTTCCAGAGAGTAAAAAAGACGAACAATATTTCACTAAGGACTTTCGTGCTTTTTAATATAGTAATAGATATAGATTAATTCGCTGGTCCTTTACCATATTGGGATATTTTCTCTTCTGACTGGTAAATGCCATGTCTTCTGATTAATTCCACGAAAGCTTCAGCTTTCATGATTTCACAATTGAGTGATGTTTGAGCCGACATGATCTTATCCACATTGAATGTTTCCCTACCAGGTAGTCCAAAGTGAACAACCTGATCTTATTCCACACTTCAAAATGTTTACCAACAGAGCAGCACTAATAGTTTTCAATTTGCTCAAGATTTAGACGTGATCTTAGAAGTTCATAAATTCCAAAATAAATAAAAAGAGTCATTTGCTATACATAAATGGACTTTTCTTGTATAGCGAAATATTTGCTTCGAACTTCTCTCGACCTGTAGTACAGTCACCTGCGCTTCATGTTCAATGCTAAGAATTTCCTACATTTCTTACTGCTGCTTTGCCAAAAATCTTGTATTATAATTTTCCTATTTACATTGAAAATGCTGACTGAGAATTTACTACAACATGAGGGTACACCTACTTTGATTATATTTTAGAAGTTCACAAACAAATAAGACTATGAATGCAGAGGTCAGAAAATCTACTCATTGAATTTCAATCAAGATTACATTGATGATTTGTCAATCATCTACAATCTCTAAGACAAACACAATAAACATCGAATTAGTAAACTTTAATTGGAAAAAAATGAAATACAAAAAAGAAAAGCATTGAAGCTAATCAACAAAAGACACTACATAAATAGAAACAACTTTACTAGGACATTATTCCCTATGCTCTGACAACTAAAAGAACACAAGCAAATTTGTGGCGTTACCCTTAGGTGCTGGGACTATCTTCAGTGACCATTTGCCAGTCCATTCTCAGTAGCTTTCTTGGCATAGAATCTTCTGTACTTGGAATCAACCTCGGTGAGGTAGTAAGTTCCTGGAGCTAGAAGGCTACAGTCTTTGCTTGTGACAAAGTCCTTGGCCCCATATCTATGCTCCATTAGTTGCATTATTTCGACGAATTTTTCAGGAGCCAACTGTCATATAAGATTGATGTCAAGGATGGTTATGTTGAAAGGATAGACATGATATGAAAAAGATTTGCAAGCTACAAATGTATCAACTTCTTGGTCTTCTAGCTTCGGTAGAGTTGGTAACATTGTCAAAGTCTGCATATTATATGTATAGATGAAAATAGCACATACCTCGTGTCTTGATTTCAACTTCTCTGCAACATTCATCGCGCTTGCAATGTTTGACAAGCTAAAAGGATGTTGACCTTCATTAAGCTTGAGTGAGAACATTGTTGCAGTTGATCCACTACCATAGGAGAACAACATTACCCGCTGTCCAGCCTGTGGTAACAAAATCATTCAGAAACTAGAACAAGCAGGTTGATAATAGTACTGAACAAACAACAGGACCAAAAGGGGAAAAGTAACTCCTGATTACCAATGTGTTGTGCTTATTGTGAAGGAGTGATGCAAAAGCAGCATACAGAGAAGCAGTGTACATGTTGCCAACTTGTTTTGGTATTAATGTGGTAGGCTGCACCTTCTCATCGTAAAATGGTTTTGCAACTTGCTGGGATGTCTGTACATGGTTAAAATAATCCGCTGTTAGTTCCAATCACAATGCACATAGCTCTGAGAGCAATTTATCCTACTTAAGACTTCATTTTGAGTGTTTAAAAAAATGATATTTCAGATCACTAGAAAATGAACGAGAATGTCTTTCGAGGAAGAAAGAGTGTAAAATTCAAGAGTGAACCTTCTCAAGATCACGGCTTTGGTAGCTTTCATCACCGCTTAGGGACAAAAATGGTGCAAGCTTTTCTTTGGCAGATTCATCGATAGAGCTGAAAATGGAAAAAGTTCTTAGTCAACAAAATTCCTTTTAGATGATAAAAAGAAAAATCCTATGAAAGAGAAACTTGCAACCCACCAAGCATTCCTCAAAAAGTCATTGAATAACAGCCGAGCAAAGCTCTTTTGTACAAGCTGCAGGATTTAAACAAAACATTCAAGTGTCAATAAAATTTCAGATAGAAAAGAAGTACAAATAAAGTCATCAATCCACAATAGACTCTATAAACTACCTTGTTGTACGGTGAATGGAACACAAAGTAGGCTGCATCAGCAATCGAAAACTGCTTGCCTTCCAATTTCTCATATCTAGAATATGAAACACCGCAAAGCAATTAATACAAGATAATCAAGAGATTGACTTCCTAATGGGAGAATGTTTCCACCGAGCAGCTTACTTGTTGCATAAGCTCTTGTAGCAAGCATCAAGTGCCATGAGATAACAAGTTTGTGAAAGCTTGCCATCAACCACCTGCAGTCAACAATATTCATCACACCTCACAGGGTGAACAAAAAAGAGATATAAAAGAAGGTTTTAAAAAAATTTATCATCACTCCTACTTTTTCCAGTGTTAACCAAATCAACCATCCTTCTATTTAGAATATGTATGCTACAGCTTTTAAAGAAACATTAGAGAATTACTTGGAATTACCAGATGAACTAGAAACTTAAGAAAGAAATAAGGAAAGCAAGAAAAGAAAGAGGCACAAAGCTAAAACTAGCAAATGATATTGCTCGAACATGTAAAAAGAAATAGAAAGGAAATTTATTTTATGAGAACGAGTGCTTTTCCACCCAAAAGAACGATTTAGAAGCCACTTGAGATTCAACTGACAAAAAGTACAGAAGAAATTTATCGTAAGAATGAGTGTTTTTCCACCTTAAAAATAACTTTAAGGCCATGTGAGACTAAATTGGGGGGGGAAGGGGGGAAGGCGTAAAGCATGCCTGTGAAAACAGATAATTAATCAGACTTGCAAGGATAAGAGGGAATTACTGGATATTCACTGTCTAGGATAGGCTTGTAAAAATCATAGACATGAGCCATATGGCTAGCCCTGATCTTGCTTTCAAAAACAATAGGGGCATCAGGCCCAATTAGCATAGCAACGGCAGCAGCTCCTCCAGTTGGCCTAGCAGGTCCTTCAGCATAGACCTATAAAAAACATCCAATAAGTGAATAGGATTCATCTTAACTCTTAAGGAAGAACATTACATAAATTTTACAGGTATAGCCATGAATCACATTAAATGGAAGATGATTCAATATAACCATATTATTGCAACTTAGAGGTTCCGGTCTATTTCTAGCTACATGCCAAATAAAGAATGTAAATTCAAAGTCTATTAGACAATAGAGATACTATAGAATGTTTATCGGTGATGATCATTACCGCACTATCTGTGCATACAACAAGTCCATAACGTCCATCCCATGAAGAGCTCTCCACCCAATTCACACAGTTGAACAATGCAGCAGTTCCACCGTAGCATGCATTAGTTGAGTCAACTCCTTCAATGTCACTATTCCCACATTTCTGCATGTTTCACATGGCCAGGAGACAAGACACATTACAATTAATGAGATACTAAAACATAAAGCTTTAATAGGTGAAGTAGAATTTAAGAAAGACAAACAGCATAGCTGATGCAACCGAACAATCAAGGCCAATTCACTAAGAACAGTGGTTGAAAAGTAAGGAAACTCATGATGGATTAGAAAAGAGCTGCATGGAATAGCAGATGATGCAGCATTAAGTGAATTGAGAAATATCATGTCTCTTTGGCTGCGCATCCTTGTGCTGGTGCAGTAACTGAGGACAGACAAATAACTAAGTTTTCATTTACTTCGGTCAGAGGAGGTCATTCTTATACTATATCACAGAATTAGGAGATAAGACACAGCTTGAACTGCACCATAACATAAAATGGGAAAGAGGAGGTCATTCGATTTATTAGACCGATGCTCACTATGAACTTAGAGAATTACCTCAAATATTTGCATCAGGAACGTCTTGATGGATTTGCTTTTATCAATAACAGTCTCACTTCCAACTTCCAGTCTACCAACTTGCTTTGGATCAACAGCATACTTCTCCAGAAGGGAAGTAACAGCTGTCAAACTGAAGACAAACAATATAATAAGAATAATTATGTGATACCAAAATCAAATTGCTTTCTCATTCAGTTACGTTAAGTAAACAAACTACTTTAAAATAGAGAATAACCAGATAATTTACTGACAACTTCAAACAACAGAGCAATTTTGCATTATGAGCTTCTAAAGCCAGTGAACATTAGTCAAAAGCGATGGAGGAAATACCTCATTGATATAACATCTTCAACCTCAGTGCAAAATCCCATACAATCTTGTCCAAGACCAATTGTGTATTTCCCTTTGCTTGCTCCATCATGAGCTTCCAATACTTCCTATACATAGTTAATAGGAACAAGAATTTAGCAGAAATCAGAAAACTAACTCCCTGCAATTTTACTAACTGATTTATCTTACTCATAAAATGATAACTGTAATCAAGTGTTAATTACATTAATAATGTTTGAAAAGAGCTTATAGAGCTCTATGAGGGCAAAATGCAACATAGATTGAAGGTGGGCTAACTACTGAAAGTGCTAAAAGAGGTGAGATAGACCTAAAATTACAGGGGGGAAAAGTATATGAAGAAGACCAACAATCTTTTGGAGTTAATATGAACTTAGCAAAGCACCACCGATCGATGAATGCAGAGGACTGTATAGGTATTAAGATTTAGTTGAGAATTACAATGAAATTGACCAGAATGGAGCAAAATGATTATAGAGTATATACATAGCTACCACATGAGCATATTAGGAAGTTTGGAAAAGAATGCACTCAATATCAATTACATGCATTAATATCTATACTTGCAAGCTATACTACAAAATCACATTCTTTTGGTAGAAATCATCTTAAGCATGATAAATAATGATTCCCCCTATCCCAATGCATGTATGCACGCTTTCTTTTTTACTCTGTCCAAAAAAGAATGACATTTTTTATATATTTAAAATAAATTTAACTTTAATCTTATCATTTTACCCTTAATGAAATACTTTACAGCCACATAAATATCTATGACTTATTTTAAGACCACAAGTTTCAGGAGTACATCTTTCTTTCTTAAACTTTGTGCCTAGTCAAACAAAGCCACAAAAAAATGGGACGGAAGCATTAGTTTCTATGTATAACAGGGAAGCAGGAGACTCTCTCTGTATATTAAAATGAGAAAAAGCTTCAAACTTATAAATCAGAAAATCGCATGCATTTTCCCAGTCGTTCCTCTTTAAAATTTCATTCCACATCGAAAAAGTAAAATCAGCAGCAGTAAATTTCTTTTCAATAAATAAACATAAACGACAACTTTTTAATGAACTTCAGGACTCCTAATCATAAAACTAAAAAGGCGTAGAAATCTATATTTCCGATCGCGCAACAGAAAATAAGATTGTTGTATTTCATTTCTCTCTCAATTAAAATTAAAGCGAAAATTACGATATTGAAACAGATTCATAAATTCCAAAACGCATATGTTGTGTCTGTAAGTATAAAGGAGATTAATTACCTGCTGAATGCAAGTAGGAGGGAAGTAAATTTCCATGGCGAGGATTCCGACATTCTTCTGTTGAGGAGGTGCCATTGATTCTTCTTTGAGTAAACGGAACGGATCCAAACAATTTCTCCCTCAAAAATAGGAGAGAATGTTTTGTTTAACAGAAGAAAAAGAGAGATGGGAAATGCGTGAGTGATTCGAGGAGGAGAAGAAGAAGAAAAAAAAAGGTGAATTAGTTCATGTTTCCGTTGGGGATTATATATAGTAGTTTGCCCCAGCCCTCAAATGCAGACTTCGTGACAACCAATTTTCATTTTCCCCAAAATATTAATAAATGCAAAGTAAGAGAAAGAGAGAGAGAGAGAGAGAGTTTGTGAGAGAGCTTCCTCGTAGTCATAATAATTTGAGAAGTTCCAATATGTAAAATAGTTTAATTTGTACACATATAAAGAATGAAGTCACTTAAGAATTGATTGTGTTTTAATTGTTTATATCAATCTGGCTTAATAATCTAGAAAATATGGTAGGTAATTCACCTTAAGTCTATAATTGATTATATTACATCAATAATATAAATTATTTTACTGAATGTGTTTAAGAGCCTGTTTGGAAAGCCACAGAATTAGATTTGGGTGTAATTACACAGTTTGACATGTTTGTCTGACCAAGTAATTCAACATGAAATTGGGCGTAATTGTAGAGGTGTAATTACACTCTCCAATTCTCAAGAGAAAGTGAGAATTGATGGTAATTACATTGTGTAATTATAATGTTACTTTTTAATTTCTTTCCTTTTTGTTCTTATTTTATTTTATTTTCTTTATAACTTTTTATTTTAAATTTAAAATATTTTTTGTACATTATTTATCTTTTATTTCTTTACCTTTACTTCTTGTGATTCAATGTAATTGCTCATATATTTTATTTCTTATTTGTTTTATTTTCTTCATTTAACGTAACTGCGTTATTATTCTAGTTTTTGAAACTACACCTTTTAATATTAGAAATAATGAGTCATAAACAAAATTGGCATATAATGAGTGATGTCATTAAAGTAGAATTTCGTTGTTGAATGAGGTTATAAACTTATTATGTTTCATAATCTTAAGTTGTATTGGAACTTATTTTTATTATGTTGGAATTTGACATATGTTAAAGTATTTTTTTTTTTTTGGAGTTTGAAATTGTGTTATATTTATGGTTATAATTTACTTGTTTTAGTAGTATTGGCTTGTTATTTCACATTGCATGTTGTTCATTTTTCAGATAGAATTGACAGATTAATTTTGTCAAATATTTGCATAATGTTATGACATTATATTTATAAATATTAATTTATTTTATCAAACACGTATTCCATGATGTTCTTACAAAATATATTTTTTTAATTTTTATAATCAATTAGACTAAATATTATTAATTTGAAAAATATATATCAATTATTTTTTTTCAATATTAGTTATAAATATATGATTACTAGCTAATTAGTGTATATTCAAGACAAAATATGCATCTTAAATACCAAATCTAACATCATTTATACTTATAAAAAAATTATTTATAGCCATATATTTATTATTTTAAATTTTTAAGTTTTGATCATTCATTTAAAATTTAATCTAACTATGTAATTATACTTGTGCAATCAAGCAGTACGCTTGTAATTACACTGTAATTACGTTGTGACAAACAAACTGGTCGTCATAATTATTAGGCTATGTAATTATTACCCTAGTAATTACACCAAATCTAATAATCGAGTGACTTTCCAAACCGACCCTAAAAGTTAAATCATATTTTTAAGGAATGTGCTGTATCCGTCACAATTTATATGATTATTGAGACAACTCAAAATGCTTAATATTATTTCCTCTTTATACGACTTTTATTGCTTTCAAAAGTTTCAAATTGGTTAAACTAGTCAATTGCTGTATTTCTTTTCCAAAACATGCTTTTCAAAGATTAATAAATAAATCAGTCATCACAATTTCTGATTTTTTAAATTGATTTTTTTTTTTTAATTTTTTGCAAAAAGAATTAGCACCATTTGAATGGATTACCTAGAATGTAGGAATTACTTATCTTTTTTACCTTGAAAATTACTTCATCTTTTCATTTTAAATTAACTAATTCAGTATGAAGTATAAAAAAGAAAGAAAATTTTCGAAATTTGTAAGGTAAAACAAATCATATACAATTGTATGGTTATAAATTATCTTATTATAACAACAACAACAACAACAACAACAACAAAAAACTCAGTGTAATTTTACAAGTGAGATCTAGGAAGAATAATATGTATGCATATATATCCCTACCTTGTGAAGGTAGAGATGATATTTCCCATATACCCTAAAATTATTTTATTAAAATCAAATTATTCTCAAATATAAAGATGCCATTCTTTTTTACGTCATCTTTCAATATATGTAAACTTATTTGATTGGGCACGAAGTTTAAGAAAAAAAGAATATTTTTGAGCTTGTGGTGTAAAATGAGGCACATATATTTTTGTGTGGCTATAAATTATTGCATAAAGGTAAATTATTTCCAAATATGAAAAGAAGTCATTTTTTTATACGAACTAAAAAAAATAAAGAAAATAGATATAAGTATGTGTTAAAGAGAAAAGCGTATCACGCAAAAAATAGGGTCACGGTCCAAAAAGTGAATCATTTTAGTTATTTCCAAATATGAAAAGAAGTCATTTTTTTATACGAACTAAAAAAAATAAAGAAAATAGATATAAGTATATGTTAAAGAGAAAAGCGTATCACGCAAAAAATAGGGTCACGGTCCAAAAAGTGAATCATTTTAGTTATTTTCAAATATGAAAAGAAGTTATTTTTTTTATACGAACTAAAAAAAATTAAAGAAAATAGATATAAGTATATGTTAAAAAGAAAAGCGTATCACGCAAAAAATAGGGTCACGGTCCAAAAAGTGAATCATTTTAGGAAGTGGTTCGATTACCTTTTTTATTTATTAATTGGGTTAAAGTTTGATCATCTTCTTGGTGATTTGTGACTTGCGATAGCGGGAGAATCTGCTCACGTTACATCAATTTTGATAAACACATGCTTACTCAAAATAGCTGACATGTGTCAGTTATTTAAATCATTATTTTGTTCCACTTTTTAGATTATTCTATTTACTCAACTAGTGTGACAACTTCTATTTTCCTTTTAAAGAAGAGTAATTAACTATTTTCTATTTTTTCAATTATTATTATATGAGAAGTTAAAGGGGAGTATATAAGAAGATTCGTACACTCTATATACTATTCATGCTTAAGTTTATTTGGAAAAATATCATTAACACTCCCATTAATTTAAGAAGTACATGTAGAAGATACAAGGTGATGCCCACATTAGTTTGTATGTATATTGACTATTATATCTGGTACTTGTTTTTTTTTTGTTTTTTTTTGTCAGTACAAGTACAGAGTAATTTTGTTCACCAAAATTTAGGCTGATAAAAAAATAATAGACCCGGTCCTTCCCCTTCCCCATACCCCGTGCATCCGGGCTGCCCTTTTTGAAATTTGAACCTCATTATTCTCCTGCACCTAAGGAAATTGACATTCAAATAGAGAATATTATGAGTAAGCATTATTTCAAAAATTACAATTGATTCTCAAATCTGTAAGCGTTTGAACATAAGTTACATAACCTTATATATTATTTTGAAATAATAATTGAGTGAATTTAACTTGTGTGTGGATAATAGTTTTCTGTGAATAAAGTTTGGAATGGTTTCCAAGCTTTGCCACATTTTTATGAAACGATAGTTCTATCAGGCTTTAATATACTGCCTATGTTATTATTATAGTGAAAAAAACCCGTACAACTTATCTTAGAAAAAATACTTCCCAAGCACAAAAATCTTTCAAGAAATTATTTGTTAAAATATTTCTATAGAATTTTAATAAAGAGACTCATGAAGGAACTAGCATTTGCTGAGAAAAAAGAAATTGGTAGGTGCAGGTGGGTAAGGTAATAAAGTTTGTAATAAAGTTGGACTGAATTGTAAATGGAAAACGTGCGGGAAATTTTGCCAAAAATAAAAAATGTCAGCAGTCAAAATTTCACTAAAATACAGCCTTAACCCTTCATTTCAACTTCCAATTCTCTGTTTTAAGTAAAATTGAAATTCCTAGCAAAATTGATGCCCAAATATTGATTTACAAAGATTCAATATTTACAAAATACTATACATATCCAAAGGCAATTTTATACAAGGATTAATTATATGCTTCACAAATGTACAGAAAAAATCATTTGATGTTTGAATATATTAAAAATATTCATTTACTAGTCAATTGTTTTGGCAATAGTCTGATCATTAAGACGAAATTGAAGAAAGATTGTCTAGTACAAAAATTAATTCCTGATTTTCAGGAAAGAAAAAGAACATGAAAGACACATGGATAGTAGTTGTTTTGATAATATATAGAACCTTTTTAAAAATATTTACTTAACATTTTAAAAAAGAAGAAGAAATCAACCCCTATCAGTTCATTAAATTAAGTGATATGTATAAGTAAATAGATTAATATCAAATACTTCTCTGATTAAAACTATTAAATATTGATATTAAAATGTGTACACTATCTTTTAAAAAAAATATGGGCTAAAGCTAATATCTGCTTGAAATTGGAGTTACAAGTACTGATGATTTATTCTGTAAATACTTATTTGGACTCATTGTTTGCACTAAATTAATTAATGCAATACATGTGTTACTTATACATATATTTATACTTAATTATGATTAAGTGATAATATTGTTTTCTTCAATTTTCAACAACTAAAATTAAATTACTTAATTTTATGTAGTTTCTACATTAATTACCAACTTCTTATTTTCTACTTTCCTCCCAAAATTCATTGAGTCTAGCCAGAGGTAGATTTATAGCATAAAAAATGGATCACATTAATCCATAGTCTCTTCGTCAAATTGGGTATTTTATATACATATTTGTTAGAATTGATCAAATATTATCTGTTGGTACTTATGCTTTAAAGAGGCTAAATGGTGCACTTGGTTGTATGCTTAGTTTTTTTCCTAAAGGAGCAAGGATCAATTCCCATTTTGTTATAAAATAAAGACAGTAAAATAAAGACAAGTATAGAGAGAAACTGATATATTATTCAAACTTCAAACTTATGTACATAATGAACTGAATTCTCCTCTATTTATAGAAGAAAGGAAGCTGTTGTGTAAGCTGCTACTACAAGCTGTTGTATAAGCTGCTACTGTAAGCTGCTACTCTAAGTTGTTGTGTCAGATATAGATAATCTTCTACCATGGGTAATATTTATCCATAACGGAGTACCGAAAGGATAAGCTTCTTCAGGAGGCTTATTTCCAATAGAGTACTAAATAGATAAACATATTTACGGCGGAGTCTCATATGGATAAGCTTCTTCAGGAAGCTTATTTACAACGGAGTACTAAATGAACATCCATAATATAATATATTTATAACACTCCCCCTTGGATATTCATTAAAAGATAATGTGCCTCATTAAAACCTTACTAGGAAAAAATCATGTGGGAAAACATCCTTGTGAAGGAAAAAGAGTACACATATTTAGTAATACGCATTGCTAGCTGCCTCATTAAAAACCTTATAAGGAAAACCCTGTGGGAAAAAACCTTAATAAGGAAAAAAGAGTACATCGCGTATTTTACTCCCCCTGATGAAAACCTTGTTTCAAATATTTAAGTCTCCGCATTCCAATCTTGTATACCATCTTCTCAAAAGTTGAAGTTGGCAAAGATTTAGTGAATAAATCTGTCGAATTGTTATTTGAACGGTTTTGTTGCACATCAATGTCACCATTTTTCTGAAAATCGTGTGCGTAGAATAATTTTGGTTAAATGTGCTTCGTTCTATCTCCCTTTATAAATCCTCCCTTCAATTGGGCTATGCATGCAGCATTGTCTTCGTATAAAATTGTGGGTCTTTTCTCACATTCCAAACCGTATTTTTCTCGAATAAAATGAATTATTGATTTCAACCATACGCATTCCCTACTTGCTTCATGAATAGCTATTATTTCAGCATGATTTGAAGAAGTAGCAACAATAGATTGCTTTGTAGAGCACCATGATATGATAGTACATCCACATGTAAACACGTACCCGGTTTGAGATCTAGCTTTATGGGGATCAGATAAATAACCTGCATTTTCATAACCAACAAGATCTGCACTATCTCTGTTAGCATAAAACAAACCCATATCAAGAGTTTCCTTTAAATATAGCAATATATACTTAATCCCGTTCCAATGTCTCTGTATAGGAGAAGAACTATATCTTGTTAGTAAATTAACAGAAAATGTTATGTCAGGCCTTGTAGCATTAGCAAGATACAT
>AWOL01S0021699.1:17242-51191 GCA_000715115.1 Nicotiana otophora | reverse complement strand
ATATATATATATATATATATATATTCTTTTACATATTTTTGAAATATTTCTATAAGTTTCTATAATATACTATCAAATTTAATTTAGACAACTTCACAGCTATTACTACAAGTCAAACAAAATATTTCAATTTTTGTACCCTGTCAAATGATTTCAGAGTAGGATTATTTTGCAACCCAATTATTGCAGTCAATACAGTACTACGAACTCCTCAAAGCAGCTGACACAGTTTAGCAACCAAAATTGAAGGTCATCCAAATGTTTTATGTGGAAAAATCGAAATCATATTTGTATTGTTTTTCTTTTAAATTAGGCAAGTCAAAGTTGTTTCAGTACACTGTTAATAAACCTAACACTTGAAAGAAACAAGTCTGCTAGCTTAGGGTAACTCCAAAGGTAACATTGGTCCAAGTTTTTGTGCCCCACATTAGACTTCGAGTCAGGCGACTCAAATGAATATGGTCGTTGAGACGTAGTAGATTAATATAATCATACACAGTGGCGGAGGTCGGATTTCTGTTAACGAATTCAAAAAGAAAAAGTTAAAAAATTAAAAGAGATTATGATCCCAGTGGAAATTGAACCATCGACCTCACAAAAATTTTGAACCCCCTCTACCACTGAGTTATGCTTTCGAGCTCTATCAAAGGATTTAAATTATAATATATAGAGGCGCATGCAAAACGAATTTTGTCTTATATACACAGTGTATTTTTCAGGTGGAGGAGGTTCGTGAACCTGCTTCTGCCCCTAAATCTGCCCCTTCATACATATAGATAGATTAGTTTTTGTACACGCACATGTATTCTGTACTGATCAATATAAATATTTTATAGTGGTAGTACAAATAATAGAATAGTTTAGTAATTTAGCTTTGGGTAAGAAAATAAAAGAAAAAATTAAATATGCTGAAATCTTCTAACAACACCGAGTCACTACAAGAAAAGGTGTAATTTGTGGAGTTTTTTTCTTAATTTTGTAACGGTTTCGAACCCCACAAATTGAATTGGTTTGGGGGGGGGGGGGGGGGGGGGGAGTGGACGACCCCACAACGGCCTCCGCAAATTAAATTTGTAATTAGTGAGGTTTTTTAAGTCAATTAAGGGCGGGTTATAACCTCCTTTATATGATTTTAATGCTAAAAAATAATAATTTGTGGGGCTTTGTAACTGTCACAATACGAGTTGTAATTTAAAAATAATAATTTAGTGGCAGTGTATAACCATCACAATATGAGCTCTATGTTAAAAATAATTAATTAGTTGGGATCTATAATCGTCACAATATCATCTCTTTTATAAATTTTAATTTATGGGAATTAATTATCCTCACGAGTTGAATATTGAAATACAATTTCTTCTCATTATATATTGCATGATTAAATAAGATCAAGCTTGTATCATCATATGCATAAACAAAAAAATAAATTATTTACTAAATAAACAGAAATCTAATTTCATTAAAACATCCACAATAGCAACCACAAATTCAAGTACTACAAATGATACTAAAACAATATAAACTAAAGTAGTTCCTAAATATTACTACTTAAAATCCATAAAAGCAACAATGGTTCCACATTAAATAAATAAAATTTTAAGTCTTTGCTTGGTGATTCTGGTAGCTGTTGCCCGATGATCCTCTTACATCCACCGGTGAAGCAGGTTCACTCTCTGTATCATCACTAGGCTGAAACAATAAAAAGCATATTCAGATGAAAAATCTAACCATCATACCAAATTTTGAATGCTTCCTTAAAGCCATGATTATCTAGCTATGACCAAGATGAGGACTATATTCTGGTGACAATTCACTTGCCTAATAATAATGCTTATGACATTCTGTTAGACAAAAAACAATTGTATCCTAAGAAACATAATTTCTATACATGGAAGATTCTCAAGTTAGATTATACATATAAATGGTAATGCTTTCCTAAAAGACAGAAAAACAAAAAAGAATTTATACCAATATCTCCCTACTACACATGAAGGCATGTTTCAGATGTCTTCAATCAACCATGCTGAATCATGTACAATATTCTAAATCATGGTACGCAACTTAGCATCGTCAAGAATCAAATGTATAATAATGTATTCTTTCCCTTGCAATAGTCTAACCAAACCAAATTAAAAGATAACACAGAAGACATCACAAAGCACAGAACTTATAATATTCTTCTTACATGTGGTTGAGGAGCAAACAAACCAGCAAAATGCTCAGGAACTCTTCCTTTCTTTGATATCATATAAGCTTTCAGTGCAGTTAAGATACTTGCTAATTGGGACTTCAAATGAGGGACCTCTTGGTTGCAAATAGCTGAAAGTTGCAGATGATGCGCCGAAACTAGATGAAGAATGGTTCAGCTCATTAAGTCGTTGCTTGATATTCTTGAATGTATTTGAAGGAGCTGCTCCCATATCCATATATTGACCCTTCCAGAATGCTCTGCCCCTAACACCTTGCCAATAATATCATATGGGAAAATTTCAGATTCATTGTTATTGCCTTGAGTCGATTCAATTTGTTCCTACAAGCAGAGAAATTATCAATTAGTATTTACGGAAAGTAAGATTGAGTTACAAAATGTTAAAAAAGAACTTCAAATAATGTCAACAAAACACACCACGGCTGAACCTACCACTATAGTCCTTGCCTCATCATTTATAAATGATCCATCCTTTCTCGGTTTCTCCTATGAGTTTCGATAAACATCTTTCCCCGAGTAGGATTTTCTCCAGTTTCCAAAAACTAAGAAAGAGATAAATTAAATAGATTGTAATAAAGCATTTAAATTAGAGAACAAGTAAAACTATTAAGTTAACATGAATATCAGCTCATGTCGTCGTCTCGAGTTAGCTTTGGAACCACCAGTATGAGGCATTGTTTGCTTACGGTGAATTTCTTTATTTCTTCTACAATTTTTCTAACAACAAAATAATAACAATTTAAAAAATTAGTCTAATATTTAATCATAACGACAGCAAAATCTATTCAGATAATCATAATCTTACAATTGTTGATGATTTTAGACGATAAGCAACAAAATCTGCCCACTGATCTCTATTTATACCCGATGACACATTGCTTAAAAGTTCAGTTCTACTTTTGGTTGGGTCATAAAATTCATCCCACAGCCTATGTCTATGTGTAGCCCATTTCTTGTTCAAACTAGCATTGCAATATCTGTACGCAATGACATTAGTAATCCTAAAAAAGAACCGAGGCTTCAAATGAAAAAGAAAAACAAATTTAGTTTTCTATACAATAATAAAAATCTAGTCACAATAAATAGATATATGTGTAATACCTTTAGCATTATTTCAACGCAGTCTTCCTTGTATTTTTTAGGAATGTCTGATGGTCCTGATCACCTGTCAAAATTAATTGGAAAGAAAGTTCCATCAATAGCCAGTAATTCATAATGTCCAGCAAGCAACCCTTGCGCTTCACCATATACTGCATCGTAGTTATCAAAGTCCACAATGATACGTTCTCCGATAGGTAGGTTGTTGACCTAATTGACCTTGATCTTAATGTGTTTGGTAGTGTTGTTTGAGTCTTTAATAAAAAGACAAGTTAGTCAACCAAAAACATCAGAAATTTATAAAGTGAAATAAACATACATATAAGCCATATACCTATTGCCTCTACTTTCCAATATTGTGTAGATTCACGTCCATGATGGCGTATGGACATTGCACGTGGATTAGAAGGCTGAGTCAGAGCTTGTTCTTGTTGTGGGACTTCATCAGCTACCGAGAAACTTGCAGGAGCATGTGGGGGAGCTTGTAACGAAGGTGAGGGCTCTATAGCAAGTGACGGGGCTGAAGTTGTTGATGATGAAGAACGTCCAGGAGCATCATATGGTCCATGAGCTGATTTTAATGGATTCCGAAAACGTTTAACCTTTGGCATGGCTGCATATTCATAAGAAAAAAAATTGGTGAATCAAATATGATCTAGTGCACTGAGACGAAGCGAACATGGAACTATGGTAGAACTTTAATTACCGAAAAATTCTACAGAATTTTCATTTTCACTGTTTTATTCAAACAAAGGAAAGGACAAAGAACAGAGTAGGGAAGGAAAATGATGGCCCGGCAGCGACTTAGACATGGGAAATTAAGCATAACATAAACATTAAAGATATTTAAAACTAAAGAAAAAACTGCAATTATAAATTATGAAACTTTTAAAGTACTTCTGTTTGGTATTAGTAGAATAGTGTTGCTTCCCCAAATAGTAGCAAACAACTTAGTTTTAACCCTTTTCTAAACCAGTTCACGACATAAAAAATATTACGACACAAATGCTAAGAGGGTTTCTTAATTAATTTGAAAAACATCAATTTGTATTTGACTAAGTTTTTAAAAAGTATTTTTAAGTGTATTTTTCTCAAAAATATTTCTCAAAAAAGTGTTTATGGGAATAAGCTACTTTTTTCTACTTCTCCAAAACTGCTTCTGCTTCTACTCAAAAGTATTTTTTTTTTCTTTTAAAAGTCTGATCAAACACTTCAACTTTGAAAAATAAAAAAAGAGAAGTTTGGTCTAGTCTAAAAGCTAAAAGGTTTTGCAAAAACTTCACCTAGCTCCTAGTGATTCCAATAAGCTGAGAAGTTTTGGCAAGAATGATGAGTTATATCAGAAGGCTTTGATAAAGTGAAACCGAAAAAGATAAACTTTACATGGTAATGCTTATAAATATTATTGCTTTAAAAATTCACTTATATAAGTTGATTATTGATCACCATTTAATTAACTATCTTATGATTTTTTGCAACGGATGAAATAATTCTTTGCTATTTATTACATTTTCATTCTTTGGGATACAAAAAGGCATACGAACTTTATGACTTAATAATGAACTTTGTAATCAAACCATTACTTTTATTTGATTAAGCAACTGAACTTGCACGTGTGACTCTTTTACCTTTACTAATAAGATGTTTCATGTTTGAATTTTTACAAGAAAACCAAAAGCCAAAATGATATTAAAACCTGGTCATGTAAATATATTTCGCATTTGTGGACATAAACGGCTTCCCACGTTTTTTTTTCTTTTCAAAATTTACTTTTACTTTTTGTTATTCTTATTTTATTTTTTTTGGTTATCTTAATAGAATGTATACTAAGAATTCATTTAGAATGCATAAAAAACTGAAAGGTCAAGATAATAGAAAATAAAGAAGATAGAATATGAGAACGGTTAAAAATAGCTCTAACATATACATGTGTTGCACCTAATTGAAGAGACTCAACACCATTTATTTTAGTGAAATTATTACAATTTACTATTGAATGTTTTGACCTTTTTGTTATTTTAATAGAATGTAATTTTACGTTTTTGTACAGAGTTTTATATAGAGTTGTGTTTGATTGAGGGATAAAAATATCACTCAATTTTTGATGGGCATTTTCGTAATCTAACTTTAACTTTAGGGGCTTTCCCACTTATAATATAGTATGATGATATGATGAGTGAGTCGACTCAGGTATGGGTACATAAAAAGGAATAAAATATCTGTCTCACCCAGATTATTTGATCATTAGCCTCTACTCGTCTTTCTTCTTGCTAGGGTGAGGGTGGGAGTGGATAGGAGATGAGAGAAGAGGATAATTTATTACCATGAATATCTAGGATGAAGGCAAATTCAAGTAATTTTCATTTCATTCATTTAAAATTTTGAATCAGATTTGCATTTAGTCGTCAAATAATGACTCGGGCAAAAAATGTTGCAAACTCCACTAACACAATTGATACGGAGTAGCTGCTATTCTTGTTATGTCTTGTCACGTGTGCTTACTGTGATGACCATTATATAGTACACATTTTGGAATAATCATTAAAATTATGTTCTTTTTTCTAAGATATTTATCTACTAGTATAATATTACAGGTGAAATCCAACTCGTCTTTCACCAGAAAAAGGTGGCCTTAATTGATCGTGTACCTTCAATGAAATATTTCGAGATCACCTTCATTGACAAATGCAATCTCTTTCGGCAACTAACTTTTTTTTTCTTTCACTTTTTCATCTTCCAAATACAAATGATAAACTACGTACACTCGTTAGCAATAATAACAAGACAGTTTTTGGCTTTAGATTTTCGGAAAAAGAAAAAATTCCTGGAAAAAGTTGGTGTACGTTAGCCAGGGCCGTCTCAACAAAATTAGGGGCCAAAAGCCAAATTTCAGAAAGAGGCCTTAAGTAAGAATATCAAAACAAATTTGCAATGAAAAAGTATAAAATAAATTTAGAATAATAAAACCGGCTCAAGAATTTGATAAGTTGATATACAACAACATGCCCAGTGAAAACTCACAAAGTGGGGTCTGGGGAGGTAAAGTGTACGCAGACCTTACTTCTACCTCGAGAGGTAGAGAGGTAGTTTCTGAAAGACCCTCGGCTCAAGAGAAAGTATGAGAACAAAGAGGTCAGATAAGAACAATCAATTCAATGCAGTATGAAAATGAAAATAACGAAAGCGAATAAGTCATGATAAAACAGTCTAAAAAGGAGCAGTAGCTATCCCACATAAATAAGATAATCGAAGTACAAGAAACAATAGATAGTAGCAGAAATCAAAGAGTAAGAAACTATAGAGCAAGATAAGTTGATAGAATGATATTGATAAGTGTTGCATTGCTTCAATATAACGATTGCTTGTTGTAATGCTTTGAAAAAGACAACATCTAAGCAGAGGCGGATCCAGAATTTAATGTTTACGGGCTCCTGCAACGATCTCGAGTAAATTTTTGATAGTAACTAGGTTCACATTCAAACATTTATAGATATTTAATAAATTTTTCGAACACATTTACACCGATTGAACAAAATTTACTGGACTCACGTGAACCCATAGGTGGAGAGGTGGATCTGCCCCGGCTTGTAAGCCGCGATAAGTTGCCGATTGACAGACTTTTTAATATTGAGAATAAGAATAGTAAAAGACAGAATGAAAAAGGTAAATATATAAATAATAATGTTGGCACAAATTAGTTGTTAGGATATAAATGACGCAAAAAAAATATATCTATCCTACCCATGTAAGGAAACAATTCATTAAAAATTCTATTCTCTAATTATTACAATGAACTTCACATAAAAGTTATTGTACTTTCGTTCCAAAATTTCTTTTTTAATTTAAATGTACGCACATTTTTTTGAACTAGTTTTAGTGTATGAACGTTGCGCCTGTATCCCGTGTCATGAGTAATATATTTTTTTAAAATCCCATAAATGAGTATTAAGTAAAGTGTCTTGAATTATAAAAAAAATTAAATGAAATAATATAATTTTCTAAAAATAATAAATATTAATTCTATTTAGCTAATTCTATAAAGAAAAAAACATTATGCTACATAAGTCCTCATATGCCTTATAGTAATTTTGATACATGAATTTTATTTTTAGTTTAGTAGTCCAGCAGAGTAGGCATAATGTATTAATTTGTATTAACAATGCTTACAACAACATTTCATTTTGTCTATAACTCTTAAACTTGTTTTCGGAAACAACTTTAAAAGGTAAGTCTAAATGTAGTTTCAAATACCTTTTTCAGCTTAACTTTAATTTTCAAACTAAGAATATGATTTAGTTTTACCTATTACTCATTCACTGTAAAATAATTTTAGTATTATATATGTATATTATTTTAAAAAAATAGTACATGATTTAAGGGTAAGACTTAAGAGAACATGTCAACGTTAAAATAATATGGACATCCATAAATAGTTGTTTGAATTATAATATTCTTAGTGTCGTTGATAAATTCACATTAAAATAATTTGATAAAGAAGTAAGGGTGGTTCTTTTCTTATATGAAATTAAAAATAAACTTAAAACTTTTTAAGAAGAAATTAAATTGTGTTCAAAGTAAAAGCATAGCATTTTTACAATTCAAAATATAGATAAAAAGGGTATAAAAAAATTCCTACTTTCATTTGATAATTAACTAAGGTTTCCCATAACAAAACTTAGAATTTTCTTTTTAAATAGAATATTTTTGTTTAAAAATATTTTAGTTTTCTCTAAGTTTGATAAAAGACGACTGATGATCCCATCAAGCGAAAGAAATCTTGATCTTAGAAGTACTCGGATACCTTATTATAAATTATGCGTACTTATGTATATGTGTCACAACCCAAAATCCCACCTCAGGCGTCGTGATGGCACCTAGTCTCTAAGACTATGTAAGCCAATTTCAATTTTATTTCAAGCCATTTTTTTTAAACATATAATTTAATACAAGTGTCGAAACCAAAAGCGGAAACAAATATAACAACTTTCCAAGACTGGTAATACTAAGTCACAAACTTTAACTGGATACATGTAATGATCTCAAGTATCGAATATACAATACTGTTCAAATAAGAGTTGACAATACAATAAAATAGAAAGGCTCCAAGGGACTGCGACGACCAATCAGCTCTACCTTGAATCCTTGCGATCAACACACTAACTCTGCCCTGAGTCACATATCTTCAATACCTGGCTCTGCACAAAAATGTGCAAAAGTGTAGTATGAGTACACCATGGTCGGTACCCAGTAAGTATCAAGACTAACCTCGGTGGAGTAGTGACGAGGTACAGTCAAGACACTCACTAGTCAAATAGCATGTGCAATATAACAGTGTACAATAGTATTGGAAAACAACTAGCAATAATAGCTACAAAATCAACCAGGCAACAAGAACACCATAATTATTACTCAAACGAATAAGGAATACAAGTACGACCAATTAAATATGTCCTTCAAATATAAATCTTTCACATATAATCCTTTCGAATAAATACCTTCTGAATATATTTTTTTTCAAATAAATATCTTTCCAATATACAATTCTTTCAAATAAGTCACTCCGTGATACCTCATTTCATAATACTTAAACACGGGTCTCATCTCAGTTTCATATTTTTGTGGCACCCCGTGCCCATATTTCTATCAAAACCGCACAGACAACTCACGTGCCAATAATAAAATCATTATATTTTCTCCGGCACCTCGTGCCTGCATTTTATATTACATTTGTACGGACAATTCACGTGCCAATAACATAATATATCCGGTAATAGCCACATGCTCAGAATTTCAACATAGATCAGACTATTATCAAATTTACCGAAACAACAAGACAAGTTGCATAAGATATAAAAATAAACACAAGAAAAATCACAACATCACATGAAAATTACCAATGCAATAACCCCACATCGTTACATAAAAACTACCAACACAATAATCTCGCATGTCACATATCATCCCTGACAATTGTCACGACCCAAAACCTAACCCGTCGTGATGGCGCCAATCGTGGTACTAGCCGACCTTTTCAAAACACTTTCAAAATTTAACAGAAATGAATTAAGACATTTAAAATAACCGGAGTTTCTCATAAATACCTCATAAAATCAAAATAAAATATAAGTGGGGAAAAATAGCCCGACATCGGGGTGTCACTAAGTCATGAGCAACTTGTGATGACCCAAAAGATCATCTTATGTTTTAAAACTCGAATCTGCGCTCTTAAGCCTTAAAATTCTCATTTTTACCCTTCTTGATTTGCGTGCGCAGTCCGGACAGGTTTCCAGAAAGCTTTTATATTGAAAATAAGAATTTATGCCTTAAAAATTGATTTTAGTTGATTTCGTTCAATATTTTTGGTAAACTAGCCCGGATCCATATTTTGACAAACCCGGTGGGTCCGTATCGAATTATGGGACCTGGACGTATGCCCGAAATCGAATTCGGAGGTCCCTAGCTCAAGTTATGATTTTTTGATGAAACTTAAAAGTGTAGAAATTAATTATTTTTAAGAATTGATTGATATTTGGCATTGTTAGTACCTGGTCCATATTTTAGTTTCGGAGTCCGGTGCAAGTTTATTATGATATTTAAGACTTATCTGTGAAATTTGGTGAGAAACGAAGTTGATTTGACGTGATTCAGACGTCCAGTTGAGAAAATAGTAACTTTAAAGTGTTCTTGAGAATTTCATTTGATTTGGTGATAAATTTAGAGTTCTAGGTGTTATTTTGGCGATTTAATCGCGCGAGCAGGTCCGTATGATGTTTTTAGACTTGTGTGCATGTTTGCTTTGGAGCCCCGAGGGCTCGGGTGAGTTTCGGATAGGCCACGAGATGTTTTGGACTTTGGAAATCTGGTTTTTTTTGCAGAGTTTGGGTTCTGGCATATCCTTCTTCGCGTTCGCGAAGGTCCTCTCGCGAACGCGAAGAGTAAACTGATGAGGCAAGGATTTCTTCTTCGCAAACACAAAGGCTTGGTCGCGAACGCGAAGCGATAGGGGAGTTACCCTTTGCGAACGCGACAAGCCCATCGCGAACGCATAGTGTCAGGCACTGAGAAGGGGGAGTCAGCCTTTTCTTCATCGCGAACGCGAATACTGTCTCACGAACGTGAAGCACTCGCAGCCTATACTCTTCGCGAATGCGACAGTGCTCTCGCGAATGCGATCCATAAAAATCCCTTTAAGAATCGTCCAAATCTGTGATCTCTAGCTCAAAATATGAAAAATGAGCTCAAACCCTCGATTTTTGAGTTTAACACTGTCTGCCCAAATTCCTTCTTCGCGAACGCGACCGTCCTCTCGCGTTCGCGTAGACCAACTCAGACTGCCTATCCGCTTTAATCTTCACGAACGCGATGCCTTACCAGCTGAAACCTTCGCGAATGCGACCCTCACCTCGCGAAAGCGTAGACCAAGGACCTGAGGTCCTCAACAGCCTTGCTTCTCTTCGCGAACGCGACACCACTCACGCGCTCGCGATGCACACACTACCCTACCCTTCTCTTTGCGTCCTCACCTTCGCGAACGCGTAGAACAAAATTTCACCATCTAAGAAACACTCTTCGCGAACGAGAGCCCCCTCGCGCGGACGCATAAGAGGAAACCAAAACCAAAATACAACAGCAGATCAGCTATCTCACCAAGGCCAAAAATGATCCGTTAACCACCCGAAACTCTCCTGAGGCCCTCGGGACCTCAACCAAACATACCAACACATCCCATAACATCATACGAACTTAGGTGAACCTCCAAATCACCTTCAACAACACCAAAAATACGAATTACACACGGATTCAAGCCTAATGAACTTAGAAATTTCTGAATTCCACAAACGACGTCGAAACCTACCAAACCACGTTCGAATGACCTCAAATTTTGCACACAAGTCTGAAATGATACCACGAACCTACTCCAACTTCCAGAAATCTAATTCGACCCCGATATCAAAATTTCCACTGCCAGACAAAATCGCTAAAATTCTAACTTTTGTCAATTCGAGCCAAATTCTACCACGGACCTCCAAATCATATTCCGAATGGCTCCTAAGTCCAAAATCACCTAACTGAGCTAACAGAACAATAAAAATTCAAATCCGAGATCGTTTACACATAAGTCAACATCCAATTGACTTTTGTAACTTAAGCTTTTAATAAAGTGACTAAGTGTCTCAATTCACTCCGAAATCACTCCGGACTCGAACCAACTAACTCGACATATCATAAAATAGTTGAAGAACACAAAAAGAAGTAGAAATGGGGGAACATGGCTATAACTCTCGGAACGACCGGCCGGTTTGTTACATCCTCCCCCTCTTAAACAAACGTTCGTCCTCGAACGAGTCTAGAAACATACCAGAGTCTCAAATAGGTGTGGATATCTGCTCTGCATCTCCCGCTCGGTCTCCCAAGTGGCCTCCTCCAAAGGCTGACCTCTCCATTGCACCTTCACTAAAGCTATGTCCTATGACCTTAACTTTCGAACCTGCCGATCTAAAATGGCCACCGGCTCCACATCATAAGTCATATCACCCTCCAACTGAACCGTGCTTAAGTCCAAAACATGGGACGGATCTCCAATATACTTCCAGAGCATGGAAACATGAAACACTGGGTGCACACTTGACAAGCTGGGTGGCATGGCAAGCTTATAAGCCACCTCCCCTATCCTCGGAAGCACCTCAAAAGGCCCAATGAACCGGGGGCTCAACTTGCCTCTCTTCCCAAACCTCATAACACCCTCCATGGGTGATACCTTCAGCAAAACCTTATCCCCAACCATAAAAGACACATCACGGACCTTCATGTACGCATAACTCATCTGCCTAGACTACGCCGTGCGAAGTCGCTCCTGAATCAATTTCACCTTGTCTAATGTATCCTGGACCAAGTCTGTACCCAAGAGCCTAGTCTCACCTGGCTAAAACCATCCTACCAGAGATCTATACCTCCTCCCATATAAAGCCTCGTACGGAGCCATCTAAATACTCGACTGATAACTGTTGTTATATGCAAACTCCGCGAGCAGCAAAAACTGGTCCCATGAACCTCCAAAGTCAATGACACAAGCGCGTAACATGTCCTTCAATATCTGGATAGTGCGATCAGACTGTCCGTCCGTCTGAAGGGGAAAGGGTGTGCTCAACTCAACTTGAGTACCCAACTCTCACTGCACGGCCCTCTAAAACTGCGATGTAAATTGAGTGCCATATCTGAAATAATGGAAAGTGGGACACTATGCAGGCGAACAATCTCTCAGATGTAAACCTCAGCCAACCGCTCTGAAGTGTAAGTAGTTCCAACTGGAATGAAGTGCGTGGACTTAGTCAGCCGATCCACAATAACCCAAATAGCATCGAACTTCCTTGAAGTCTGTGGGAGCCTAACTATGAAGTCTATGGTGATCCGCTCCCACTTCCACTCCGGGATCTCTAATCTCTGAAGCAAGCCACCCGGTCTATGATGTTCATAATTAACATGCTGACAGTTGAGACATCGAGCCACAAACCCAACTATATCCTTCTTCATCCGCCTCCACCAATAGTGTTGTCTCAAATCCTGATACATCTTCGCGGCACCTGGATAGATGGAATACCGCGAGCTGTGGGCCTCCTCAAGAATCAACTCCTGGAGCCCATCTACATTAGGCACACATATCCGACCCTGCATCCTCAACACACCATCATCACCAACAGTCACATCCCTAGTATCACCTCGCTGAACCCTGTCCTGAAGAACTAGCAGGTGGGGGTCATCATGTTGACTCTCCCTGATACGGTCATAAAGAGAAGACCTGAAGACCATACAAGCCAATACACAACTCGGCTCCGAAATATCCAATCTGACAAGACGGCCAGCTAAGGCCTAAACATCCAATGCCAAAGGTCTCTCTACTGCTAGAAGATATGCTAAACTCCCCAAACTCTCTGCCTGGCGACTCAAAGCATCGGCCACCACATTGGACTTCCCCGGATGGTACAAAATAATGATATCATAGTCCTTGAGAAGCTCCAACCATCTCCGCTGGCGCAAATTAAGATCCTTCTACTTTAACAGATGCTTCAAACTCCAGTGATTAGTATAGATCTCATAATGAACCCTATACAAATAATGACGCCAAATCTTCAAGGCGTGAACAATGGCTGCTAACTCGAGATCATGGACAGGATAGTTCTTATCATGAGTCTTCAACTGGCATGAGGCATAGGAAATCACCCTACTCTCCTGCATCAGAACACATCCAATACCTACCCTCAAAGCATCACAATACACGATGTAAGAACCTAAAGATGACGGTAGAACTAACATTAGAGATGTGGTCAAGGCAGTCTTGGACTTCTGAAAGCTCTCCTCACACTCATCCGACCACCTGAATGGAGCACCCTTTTGGGTCAATTTGGTCAAGGGCGATGCAATATATGAAAATTCCTCCACAAAGCGATGGTAATAGCCCGCCAAACCAAGAAAGCTCCTCATCTCCGTGGCTGAGGACGGTCTGGGCCAACTCTGCACTGCCTCTATCTTCTTCGGATCCACCTGAATACCCTCACTGGACACCACGTGCCCCAAAAATGCTACTGAACCGAGCCAAAACTCATACTTGGAGAATTTTGCATAAAGCTTCTCCTCCCTCAATCTCTGTAACACAATCCTCAAATGCTGAGCATGCTCCTCCTGGCTACGAGAGTACACCAGGATGTCATCAATGAATACAATAACAAATGAGTTTAAATAGAGCTGGAATACACTATTCATCAAATGCATGAACGATGTTGGGGCGTTAGTCAGCCTAAAAGACATCACAAGGAACTCATAATAGCCATATTGAGTCCTGAACGCTGTCTTAAGAATATCTAAATCGCGAATCTTCAGCTGGTGATACCCTGACCTCAAATCAATCTTGGAGAACACCCTCACCTCCTGAAGCTGGTCAAATAGATCATCAATACGTGGCAAAGGATACTTGTTCTTGATTGTGACCTTGTTCAACTGCCTGTAGTCAATGCACATCCTCATAGAACCATCTTTCTTCTTTACAAATAGAACCGACGCACCCCAAGGTGACACGCTAGGCCGAATAAACCCCTTATCAAGGAGTTCCTAAAACTGTTCTTTCAAATCCTTCAACTCCGCTGGTGCCATACGATACGGTGGAATAGAAATGGGCTGAGTGCCCGACACCAAATCAATACCAAAGTCGATATCCCTGTCAGGCAGCATGCCTGGCAGGTCTGCAGGAAACACATCCGGAAAGTCACGTACCACCGGAATAGAATCAATGGTAGGAGTCTCTGCACTAACATCCCTCACAAAAGACAAATAGGATAGACAACCCTTCTCAACCATCCACTGAGCCTTCAAATATGAGATCACCCTACTAGGTACATAGTCTATAGAACAACTCCACTCAACCCTCGGGAAATCTGGCATTGCCAACGTCACCATCTTAGCGTGATAATCTAGAACGGCATGGCATGGAGACAACCAATCCATACCCAATATCACATCGAAGTCAACCATACTGAGCAGCAAAAGGTCTACTCGGGTCTCCAAACCCCCAATATTCACCACACATGACTGATATTCGCGGTCCACAATAATAGTATCACCCACAAGAGTAGATACATGAACAGATGAAACTAAAGACTCACGGGGCATATCCAGAAAATGAGCGAAATACGAGGAATCATATGAATAAGTGGAACCAGGGTCAAATAATACAGAGGCATCTCTGTGACAAACTGATACAATACCTGTAATCACAACATCTGAAGCAATAATATCTGGTCTGGTGGGGAGGGAATAGAAATGGGCCTGGCCACCCCCTGATCTACCTCCCCTTCTCGAGCGACCCCTAGCTGACTAGGCTCCACCCCTAGCTGACTGGGCGGGTGGTAGAGGAACTAATGCTGATGACATAAACTGGCTCCTCTGCAGGGCGGAACCTCCCACTAGACAGGGACACTCTCTCCTCATGTGACCAAACTCCCTACACTCATAGCAACACCCCGGTGCTGGTGCTGGGGACTGAAGGGAGACTCGAGCACTGGGATAACTAGCAAAAGGACCCGGCATAGACGAACCCTGACCCGATGGAACACGAGAAGAACTCTGCACTGGAAGGGCACCAAGCGATGAACGGCCCTGCTGATAACCGTGAGAACCATGGCAAGATGATGCACCACGGTGAACTGGGCGAGCCGTCAGAGCATATCTGAATGGACGACCTCTACCGTGCTGGAACTGACCCCCATAAGGAGTACCACTAAATCCACCCTGTCCACGAGGCCTCTTGGCCTCCCTCTCAATCTGTCGAGAAATGTCGACAACCTCATCAAAAGTGGCACCAAACACTCTCTCTGGTCATAAGCAATCACAGCTAATAAGTGAGGCCATTTATAAACCTCTTGATCCTCTCCCTGTCTGTGGGAACCAACCAGATAGCATCATGAGCCAACTCCGAGAATCGCATCTCATACTACATCACAAACATATCACCCTGACGAAGCTGCTCAAACTGTCTGCGCAACTCCTCTCTGCGGGACTAAGGCACGAACTTCTCCAGAAAGATAACAGAAAACTACTGCCAAGTAAGGGGTGTTGCGCCGACCGGCCTACGCCTCTCATAAGCCTCCCACCAACTAAATGCAGCCCCAGAGAACTGAAAGGTAGTGAACGAGACCCCACTGGTCTCCAGAATACCTGCGGTACAGAGTATCCTCTGACACCTGTCCAAGAAACACTGTGCATCATCTCCCTCTGCACCACTGAAAGATGGAGGCTGTAGTCTCCCAAACCTCTCCAATCTACGCTGCTCATCCTCAGGCATAGCAGGAACCACATAGTCCTGAGCAGCTGCAACCGGCTGGGCTGGTGGTTCCGCAGGTGTTTGGAATCCCTGTACCACCTGCTCTGGTGTGCGAGCAGCGGGAGTCTGAGCACCTCCCTCGACATGAGAAGTGGTTGCTTCGGCCGGAATTGAGACCGCCTGAGCAAGGCTGGTGCACGCGGTCAGAATCTGAGCTAAGGCCTCCTGAAGGCCCGGAATCACAATAGGCACATGTGGTGCCTGAGCGGTGCATCAACAACTGGAATCTGGTCCTGACCTGGGCAACTGGTGGATCTGTAGGTACTTCCCCAGCTGCTGTGCGGGCTGCACCTCTGCCCCTACCATGGCCTCTACTGCGGCCTCGGCCTCTAGCAGCCCTGGCTGGTGGTACTGGTGGCTGGCCCTCTTGACCGGTAGCACGAGTCCTCACCATCTCTGAGAGAATGAAACAATAGATGTTTAGTTACTAGAATTAACAGATTCGCACGACAAGAATTCTAGAATGTGGAGTTTTCCTAAGGGTTTTGTAGCCTCTCGAAGATAAGTACAGACATCTCCGTACCGATCCGCAAGACTCTACTAAAACTGCTCATGACTCGTAAGACCTATGTAACCTAGGCTCTAATACCAACTTGTCACGACCCCAAACCTAACCCATCGTGATGGCACCTATCATGGTACTAGGCAAGCCGACCTTTCCAAAACACTTTCAAAATTTAACATAAATGAATTAAGACATTTAAAATAATTGAAGTTTCTCATAAATACGGGGTAAAACCTAAATAAAGCATAAGTGCGGAAAAATAGCCCGACATCGGGGTGTCACTAAGTCATGAGCAACTAGACTCTCAATCTAAAAGACAGTGTCTTCAATAGTCTGCGTCTAGATATCAATACAGAGAAAGAAAGATAATAAGGAAGGGGCGCAAGGTCTGTGAACGCCGACAGCTATCTCGTAAATCTGCGGAAGATCAACTGCGCACGAACTCAATGATCTCTACGTCCAGTCACACCTGAATATGCACACAAGGTGCAGGGAGTAACGTGAGTACTTCCAACTCAGTAAGTAACAAAATTAAATAAGGAACTGAGAAGCAGTGACAAGCTACATAAATGCAGTTTATTTCAGTAATTTCCGCAAGAAAAATAGGCATGCTTTCAATCCGGTGTCTTAAATCAAACATTTCGAGCTCAGGTACAACAATATAAGACCTCTAGAAAATTTCGAAATNTCAGTAAGTAACATAATTAAATAAGGAACTGAGAAACAGTGACGAATTACACAAATGCAGTTCATTTCAGTAATTTCAGCAAGAAAAATAGGCATGCTTTCAATCCGGTATTTTAAATCAAAACATTTCGAGCTCAGGTATAGCAATATAAGCCCTTCAAAAAATTTCACAACAACAACAATTAGCAACGAAGTGCAACAATAATTAAGAGCAAGTACAGCCTCACAGGGCTACTGTCACTCATCTATCTCAACAGCTCAATCACTCGGCTCTCAGCCTCATACTCACAATCAAAGGTACTTGCGCTCACTGGGGGTGTACAGACTCTGGAGGGGCTCCTACAGCCCAAGCGCTATATATTGCTGCGGCGTGCAACCCGACCCAATACTGCTATGGCGTGCAGTCCCATCCAACATATCTCACACAGCTCTCAACCTGTCACTCAGGCCCTATATCAGTCATTAGCCTCTCCCGCCTCACAATTATCACAACAACAGCCCAAACAAAGAACATAACAAGTACTAATCAAATCTTGAGAGAGAGCTAAGATAAAATGCATACGCAAAAAGGACTGAGTACAAGACAGCAATTTAGCAGTCAATACAACAAGTTCACAACCACTGCGGGTCCCAACAGTGTTTTCATATAACCTAAGCATGGTTTCTAACATGTAAGGCAGTCAATAACTAGAAAACAAGAATGAACAGGTAATAACAAAGGGCTATTTGTCTTTACAGTCTACCGGGACGGACCAAGTCTCAATCCCACACGGTGCACACACGTCCATCACCTAGCATGTGTGTCACCTCTAAATATCAACATCATATGAATTTCTAGGGTTTTCATACCCTCAAAACCATATTTAAGACTGTTACTTACCTCAATCCGAGCAAAATCCTACTCCACAATGCTTTTGCCTCTCAAATCGGCCTCCAAACGTCCCGAATCTAGCCACAAGCAATACAATACGATCAATATAGGCTAAAGGAATCAATTCCACAAGAAAAATACCAAATTATAGCCAAATCCAAAATCGGCTCAAACCCGGCCCCCGGGCCCACGTCTCGAAATCCGACAAAAGTCACAAAACCCGAAAGTCCATTCACTCACGAGTCTAGTCATACCAAATTTACCAAAGTCCGACAACAAAATCCCCTTCAAAACCTCAAAATTCCATCTCAAGAACTCTTCCACTTTTTTCCCAATTTTTCACCCCAAATCATAATTTAGATGATAAAAATCAAGACATAATCGTGGAATTTAATCAAAACCAAGTGAGAAATACTTACCCCAATCAACTTCGTGAAAATTCCTTAAAGAATCGCCCAAATCCGTGATCTCTAGCTCAAAATATGAAAAATGAGCTCAAACCCTCGATTTTTGAATTTAACACTGTCTGCCCAGATTCCTTCTTTGCAAACGCGACCGTCCTCTCGCATTTGCATAGACCAACTCAGACTGCCTCTCTGCTTTACTCTTCGCGAACGCGATAACTGCTTCGTGAACGCGATGCCTTACAAGCTCAAACCTTCGCGAATGCAACCCTCACCTCGCGAACGCAACCCTCACCTCGCGAACGCATAGACCAAGGACCTAGGGTCCCCAACAGCCTTACTCCTCTTCGCGAACGCGACACCACTCACGCGTTCGCGATACACACACTGACCTACCCTTCGCGTTCGCATCCTCACCTTCGCGAACGCATAGAAAAAAATTTCACCATCTCAGAAATGCTCTTCGCGAACGCGTAAGAGGAAACCTGAACCAAAATACAGCAGTAGATCAGCTATCTCACCAAGGTAAAAAATGATCTGTTAACCCCCCACAACTCACCAGAGGCCCTCGGGACCTCAACCAAACATACCAACGCGTCCCATAACATCATACGAACTTAGTCGAACCTCCAAATCATCTTCAACAACACCAAAAACACGAATTACCCTCGGATTCATGCCTAATGAACTTAGAAATTTCTGAATTCCACAAACGATGCCGAAACCTACCAAACCACGTCTGAATGACCTCAAATTTTGCACGCAAGTCTGAAATGACACCACGAACCTACTCCAACTTCTAGAAATCTAATCCGACCCCGATATCAAATTTCCACTGCCGGCCTAAATCGCCAAAATTCTAACTTTCGCCAATTCGAGCCAAATTCTACCACGGACCTCTAAATCACATTGCGAACGTAATCTTAAGTCCAAAATCACCTAACTAAGCTAACAGAACCATCAAAATTCAAATCCGAGATAGTTTATACATAAGTCAACATCCTGTTGACTTTTTCAACTTAAGTTTCTAATAAAGAGACTAAGTGTCTCAATTCACTCCGAAACCACTCCGGACCCGAACCAACTAACCTGATATATCATAATATAGTTGATGAACATAAAAAGAAGCAAAAATGGGGAAACATGGCTATAACTCTCGAAACGACTGGCCGGGTCGTTACAACAATAGCCACTCTTATCTCTCCTATAGCCACCCTTATCACTCCTATAATAGCCTCCCTTATCCCTCTGCCCTGACAATATCAATAGCCACCCTTATCACTCCTAAAGCCACCTTTATTGCTCCTATAACCACCCTTATCGCTCCGATAATAGCCTCCCTTATCGCTCCTTTTATTAGCCTCCCTTATCACTCCACCCAGACAATATCCCAACACACATAACAATAGTGAAATGCCACCCTTATGCCCACATAATATCAATAATGGAATGTCACCCTTATACGCCGTGTAACAGTAACCCAAATCATATAACAACTCACACAGAATATTATCACAACAGCACATCATCATCAACTCGTATTTAAAACTTTTCTGTAGGCCATAACCTTTCCAAAGGTACAACAAAGACAATTAATTTCACAACAGGTAGTCCACGTCTCTACACAATGTATATAAAATCTCAAAAACAACAACAAGGATGGGAAAATAACTCAGCATAAGACAACGCCTTCCTTAATCCAAATGTTAGATAAATATATAAACGCTTCCATTTAAACATATTTAATTAATTATTTGCAGATAAAAAATCCATAATGTGATTATTTCCAAGAAATGTCAAATCAACAAACACACGGAATTCTCATAAACATCCAAGTAGCAATCACACCAAATTTTCATATAAAATACAAACTCGACAAACAAGGAACGAGGCATGACAAATCAAGGATTTACTAAGTTCCAACATTTTTTCCAATTTAATACATAAGGGCGTCTACGAATTTCAACCGATATAATTTGCACATCTAAACCAAGTACGTACTCGTCACCTCGCGTACATGGTTTTCAATTACACAATTTCCACATAAGACTCAATGCCTAAGGGGTAATTCTCTCACTCAAGGTTAGGCAAGATACTTATCTCGACGAAACTAAACCGATACTTTAAAAGATCTTCGCGAGTGTTCCACCACACTAAACAAATTTCAATCTATAACAATGCAGCACAATTGCACCAATATTAGCAAGATTTCTATACTTTAAGCCATTTAGACATTTTATCAAACATCTTATATGCATATTTTTCTACAACCTCCTTCAATGGAATTTCTTCACCTAACAATCACCTTCCACACAAATGATAGATCTCACAATCGTCTCTAGGTCATCCACAACTTCCCTTAGCATATGCATGCCCAACAATTCACTCCCAACCCACAAATCTTATCAATTAATTCATTTTACAATCTCTACAATACCAACACACCTAGGTTGGGAACTTGTTGCTTCCAATCACTATTCCATAACTCTTAACACATATTTCGTACATAAATAATCACCATGAATTAGTTAGAGGTAGTAGACATACCTATTGTAGACCAAATCTTGAAAGACAACTTTTGGGGTGTTCTTAAGATTTTGAAGAAATCCTATGGAATCCAATCAAAACCTTGTTGTAACTAGTGATTGAGAAGTGAAATCATCATAAAAACACACTTAAAAACTTATCTTAGGTGTGTATTGGAAGCCTTGGCCGGATGGTTGATGGAGAGAAAGCCCTAGTATTGAAGAAATGACTTAGTCCCTCTCTCTACCCTTCCTTGGGGTTATTTTATGGGCTCCTACGTGCGCGTCTGCGCACCTGGGCAAGTGGCCGTGCATCTGGCCGCGCACTTGAGGCAGAAACTATCAAATATGCGTGGTCGCGCATCTGGGCATGCATATAACACAGGTCCAGTAAAATAGCCATAACTTTCTATATACATATTCAAATGACAAACGGTTTGATGCGTTGGAAACTAGACTCAAAGGGCTATAATGTGATAGGTTATACATCATATAACTATTCATATCTGGATAGTTATGCTCGTTGGAAATTAGGTATTGTGCGAACTCACTTGAAACATTTTCCTATCATATAATTTTCAACTTGACTTAGCCTTAGGGCTCTTCTTAGACCATAAACCATTCTTAATGCACCTCATACATATATTATCATGATCAATTGATATCATTCAAATTATCAGTCTTGTTCATACCCAAATTAATATAATTAGCACCCGCCAATCTTCTTAATGGTATTAAAACACTTCGAAATTTTTTCGGGGTATTACATTCTCCCCCACTTAAGAACATTCGTCCCGAATGTTTTACAAGTCATTATTAGGCACAGTATTATCCTCCTTTTACCTTAACCATCATCTTTAATCGTTCTTGACTTCATATAGATCTTAGATATTCTTCCAATATTTTAACTTCCTTAAGGCCCCAAAATTTGGCTAACTCCCAAATTCTTAAAAATTTCGACAGAGTTTCTCCTGTAACTGGGTATATCCACATGTCAGAGAATCACCAAAATCAACCTAACAATACATCCACAACTCAACAAGCATCACAATATACATCAATAAAACCAATCTTAACATTACATGCATTACATTACCAAAAGTGATATTTGAACCTGAGCAGCACATATTTAAATCATAACACATAGAAAGTACCTTTCGATCCATAATTATTTGACTATACAATCAAGTGAGAACATTTTCTTTCCTTAATACTTTCGGCCTTCGAGGTGGTCTCCTCAACTCACAGACTTCACCATAACACACGATGGAGGCAATCTCAACTTCCGAACTTATCTAACAAGGATGAAAATTAAGTACCTCTCATAGGCCAATTATCCAATAACTCCACCTTCACTAGCTTTCACCGGAGCGATAGACAAAGAATTTTCCAACCACCTTCTTAGACATAGACACATGAAACATCGGGTACATGGAGGACCATGATGGGGAAAACATCATGCTCATAGTTTGGCCCATTTCCTTCAGATTTCATAAGGCCTAATTTTCCATATTAACACACTGTGTTAGTCTCAACCGGCGGTAGCAATTTCGTGCCTACACACACATTATACGTATGCCCATAATCACATCTCTGGTCATAATAACTGTTCATAATTAATTCCAGTATCCTCAATTAATCTTATATTAACCAAAATCTCATTTTAAATTTTTCACAACGCTAACAACAACACGTAAGGCATGAAGACCTCATAATTATTTACCCGAATTAACGAGTCACATTTAACGCCATCTGGACACTCATCTCATAGGATAAAACTCAATATTTACAGTACGAATATGGCTAAATATGCACAGAAAATACATACAAAATTATCAAATAAGCCTAACAGGCATGACTCTCTATTAATACTATAGCACAAATTTAATTTCACAAAGGAAGAATCTAAACTCATAAAATTTTCACCGTAAGGACCTCGTCCTTATATAACTTCCACCGCGGCTTGTAGCCCAGTTTAAATATTTCACATCATATAAAAATATAAGGATCTCGTCCTCAACTCCGAATCACAAGTATTTTGCACATTGTGCCAACTGAGATTTTCCATTCCCTTTCTTTCATCTTTTTAATAAATTCCGTAAATAATTTTTCTCGACACATAATGAACCCCCATACCAATAGGCATATAATTCATAAAATTGAGACCAATTATTCCCAAATCACATCAAAACCCACCATAGTGAATAATAGAAAGTCACTTTTGGACTTACAGCCCTTAATCGTGTACAAAAATAAAAATGATAGACACAAACTAATATCATCAAATCTTCTAATAAGGATAAACATATAAGTGTGTCACAAAATTATGAAGCTCACCTATAAGCGAAGCATAATAGGAGGACTCGCCTCAATATTCAGAACTGAATCAAATTAAGGGAAATATCCCTTTATAACAAATCGGGATCATACCTTAATGACACCATTTGGTGTGGTAGCCTCAACCACTCCATAGTAAAAATATCAATGGGCTGGACCTCCCCCTCTAGGGCGCCCCCTACTCGCCTGTCCTCCAGCCCTAATTGGATGTGCACGTGGAGTATTAATCGGAATAACGCCTGTAGCCTGAGTGTTCTGATGAAATCCTTATCTCCTAAGTCTGAGACAATCTCTCATGATGTGCCTAGTATCACCACACTCATAACAACCCTTCTGAGGTCGCGACTGCTCGTACTGAGCTTGTGTCGGATAACTGGATTAACCACTGTAAGAATCTCGTATCGGCGGTGTACTATAAGAACTTACTGGAGCACCCCGAGTAATCCGATGTGCGGGTTGAGCTGGCCGACTGCTCGAGCCTCCGCCATAATGGGTCATAGCTGAAGAGCCAAATCCACTGAACCCTTCAGAGCTTCGAGACCTTTTGGTCTCTTTAGACTCATCTTCCTCACTTCGAACATGTTCTAACATCTTGGCAATCTCTACTACTTGCTGAAATGGAATGTCAGTTTGCAATTCTCAAGCCATGCTTATTTTTAAAATCATAATCGAGCCCTTAAATGAATCTGCGAACTCGCTCTCTGACTATAAGAACTAAGATAAGTGCATGTCGGGCTAACTCACTGAACCTGATAGCATATTCTGACACCGTCATGGTGCCCTGACGCAACCGTTCAAACTCTATGCGCCATGCATCCTGTAGAGTCTGGGGAACAAACTCTTTCAAAAACATTTCTGAAAATTGAGCCCAAGTTGGTGGTGTTGCATCAGCTGGTCTGCCCTCTTCATAAGCTTGCCACCATCGATACGCTGCTCCTGACAATTGAAATATAGTAAAGGCAACTCCGCTCACCTCCACAATACCCATGGTGCGATGAATACTGTGACATTTTTCTAGAAATCCCCGGGCATCCTCAGTAGCTGTGCCACTGAAGGTAGGTGGACTATATCTCTTAAATCTCTCAAGTCTATTTTGTTCTTCTTCTGATGCCTCTGGCCTGACCTCAGGCTGAACCGAAATAACATGATGTACCGGTACTATACCCGGAACCTGACCAATGTGAACTTGCTGTTCTGAAGCAGGGGCGGTAAGATTCTGAGTTACTCCCCCAATCTGTGCAATATTTGGTACAACAGAGATCAATCCCGCCTGAGTTAATGTACCAAACATATTCAAGAACTTTGCTAAAGTCTCCTGAAGTCCGAGTGTAACAACAGGTGCTTCTGGTACCTGTCCCCCAACTGGATCTACTGGCGGCTCCTCAACTATTGCTCTGACAGGTGCTTTAGTCGCGGCACGTGATCTTCCTCGGCCCCGGCCTATGGCCCTAGCAGTAAGCGCGGGTGTCTGCTCAGCTGACCCGGTAGCACGTGTGCTCACCATCTGTGAGAGAATAGAGATGCAAAGACTCAAATTCCAATTTCAACAAATTCCGCACGACAAGAATGAAAGAAGTGGAAATTTCCTAACATTTCTGTAGCCTCTCAAAGATAAGTACAGACGTCTCCATACTGATCCGCAAGACTCTACTAAACTCGTTCGTGACTCGTAGAACTTATGAACCTAGAGCTCTGATACCAACTTGTCACGACCCAAAATCTCACCTCAGGCGTCGTGATGGCACCTAGTCTCTAAGACTATGTAATCCGATTTCAATTTCATTTCAAGCCATTTTTTAAACATATAATTTAATACAAGTGTCGAAACCAAAAGCGGAAACAAATATAACAACTTTTCAAGACTGATAATACTGAGTCACAAACTCTAACTGGATACATGTAATAATCTCAAGGATCGAATATACAATACTGTTCGAATAAGAGTTGACAATACAATAAAATAGAAAGACTCCAAGGGACTGCGACGACCAAGCAGCTCTACCTTGAATCCTTGCGATCAACACACTAACTCTGCCCCGAGTCCGATATCTCCAATACCTGGCTCTGTACAAAAATGTACAGAAGTATAGTATGAGTACACCACGGTCGGTACCCAGTAAGTATCAAGACTAACCTCGGTGGAATAGTAACGAGGTACACTCAAGACACTCATTAGTCAAATAACATGTGCACTATAGCAGTATACAATAGTACTGAAAAACAACTAGCAATAATAGCTACAAAATCAACCAGGCAACAAGAACACCATAATTATTACTCAAACGAATAAGGAACACAAGTACGGCTAATTAAACATGTCCTTCAAATATAAACCTTTCACATATAATTCTTTCTAATAAATACCTTCCGAATATATTTCTTTTCAAATAAATATCTTTCCAATATAAAATTCTTTCAAATAAAAGTCGCCCTGTGACACCTCATTTCATAATCCTTAAACACGGGTCTCAACCCAGTTTCATATTTTCGTGGTACCCCATGCCCATATTTCTATCAAAACCGCACGGACAACTCATGTGCCAATAATAAAATTATTATATTTTTTCCGGCACCTCGTGCCCGTATTTCATATTATATTTGCACGGACATTTCACGTGCCAATAACATAATCCGCCCGGCAATAGCCACAGGCTCACAATTTCAACATAGATCAGACTATTATTAAGTTTACCGAAACAACAAGGCAAGTTGCATAAGATATAAAAATAAACACAAGAAAAATCACAACATTACATGAAAATTACCAACGCAATAACCCCACATCATTACATAAAAATTACCAACACAATAATCCTGCATCATCACATATCATCCCTGACAATAGCTACCCTTATCTCTCCTATAGCCACCCTTATCTCTCCTATAATAGCCTCTCCTATCCTTCCGCCCTGACAATATCAATAGCTACTCTTATCGCTCCTATAGCCACCCTTATTGTTCCTATAGCCACCTTTATCGCTCCTATAATAGCCTCCCTTATCGCTCCTTTTAATAGCCTCCCTTATTACTCCGCCCAGACAATATCCTAACACACATAACAATAGTGAAATGCCACCCTTATGCTCGCATAATATCAATAATGGAATGCCAGCCTTATACGCCGCGTAACAGTAACCCAAATCACACAACAATTCATACAGAATATTATCACAACAGCACAACATCATCAACTCATATTTACAAATTTTTCGTAGGCCACAACCTTTCCAAAGGTACAACAAAGACAATTAATTTCACAACAGGTAGTCCACGTCTCCACACAATGTATATAAAATCTCAAAAACAACAATAAGGATGGGAAAATAACTCAGCATAAGACAACGCCTTAATCCAAATTTTAGATAAATATATAAACGCCTCAATTTAAAATATTTAATTAATTATTTGCAGATGAAAAATCCATAATGTGATTATTTCCAAGAAATGTCAAATCAATAAATACACGAAATTCTCATAAACATCCAAGTGGCAATCACACCAAATTTTCATATAAAATACAAACTCGACAAACAAGGAATGAGGCATGACAAATCAAGGATTTACTAAGCTCCAACAATTTTTTCAATTTAATACATAAGGGCGTCTACGAATTTCAACCGATATAATTTGCACATCTAACCAAGTACGTACTCGTCACCTCGCATACATGATTTTCAATTATACAATTTTCACATAAGACTCAATACCTAAGGGGTAATTCCCCCACTCAAGGTTAGGCAAGATACTTACCTCGACGAAACTAAACCGATACTTTAAATGATCTTCGCGAGTGAAGCCACCTCCGGATGGCTCAAATCTGAAATTCGCCCCTTCATAATACTACGATGGTCCACCACACTAAATAAATTTCAATCTACAACAATGCAACACAATTGCGCCAATATTACTTAAGCCATTTAGACATTTTATCAAACATCTAATGTGCATATTTTTCTACAACCTCCTTCAATGAAATTTCTTCACTTAACAATCACCTTTCACACAAATGATTGATCTCACAATCATCTCTAGGTCATCCACAACTTTCCTTAGCACATGCATGTCCAACAATTCACTCTCAACCCACAAATCTTATCAATTAATTCATTTTACTATCTCTACAATACCAACACACCTAGGTTGGGAACTTATTGCTTCCAATCACCACCCCATAAGTCCTAACACATATTTCGTACATAAATAATCACCATGAATTAGTTAGAGGTAGTAGACATACCTATTGTAGACCAAATCTTGAAAGACAACTTTTGGGGTGTTCTTGAGATTTTGAAGAAATCCTATGGAATCCAATCAAAACCTTGTTGTAACTAGTGATTGAGAAGTGAAATCATCATAAAAACACACTTAAAAACTCACCTTAGTTGTGTATTGGAAGCCTTGTCCGGAGGGGTGATGGAGAGAAAGACCTAGTATTGAAGAAATGACTTAGCCCCTCTCTCTACCCGTCTTTGGGGTTATTTAATGGGCTCCTACGTGCACGTCCACGCACCTTGGCAAGTGGCCGCGCATCTGGCCACGCACCTGAGGCAGAAACTATCAAATATGCGCGGCAGCGCATCTGGGCGCGCATATGACACATGTCCAGTAAAATATCCATAACTTTCTGTATACATATCCAAATGACGAACGGTTTTATGCGTTGGAAACTAGACTCAAAGCTCTTTAATTTGATAGGTTATACACCATATAACTCTTCATATCTAGAGATTTATTCTTGTTGGAAGTTAGATCTTGTGCGAACTCACTTGAAACTTTATCCCATCATATAATTTTTAACTTACTTAGATTTAGGGCTCTTCTTAGACCATAAACCATTCTTAATGCACCTCATACATATATTATCATGATCAATTGATATCATTCAAATTATCAGTCTTGTTCATACCCGAATTAATATAATTAGCACCCGCCTATCTTCTTAATGGTCTTAAAATACTTCAAAATTTTTCGGGGTGTTATAATATATATATATATATATATATTATGTATATATCATAAAAATAATTTTTTAAAGATTTGTTATATAAAATAAATTGAAAAATTAATTCTTTTAGTCTTCTGGGAATGAAGATGTTGTCTTATAGATCATACAAAATTGATAAATGACAATGTAAAGTCTATAAATGACTAATGTTGATTTAATATTTTATAATAAATAGTTAAATTTATAGCAAAAATGTAGAAAGTTGTCATTTGTTGGAATAATTGGAGAAAAACTTAATGACGTTTTGTTTACAATTGATTTTGTCTAAAGTTGGATATATTTTCTATTAAAATTAGGAAATAATTAAATGATGATATCTTTTATTGGTCAACAAAGCAAATTGCTATTTTTAGAACTTAAGTTTTCTTCTCCAAAAAATAAATATCTTTTTTTGAGTCATAGCATGCGTGAGTTAGGACTAATTACATATAATTTCAAATAAGGAAAGATATAATATGTAGAATTTTAACTGATTTCAATGTCCTAAATTTTAGAAAAATAATTAAATGACTATTTTGTCTAGTGTGAAATTTATTTTTTAAAGAGCAAAAAAGGCGAACGACATTTCACTAAGGACATTCGTGCTTTTAATATAGTACTAGTCTCTATGTTCGTGCGTTGCACGAAAATCTTGTATCAAATATACAAAATGCATAAAAAGATTAATAAACTTTGAACCTCATATATATAAATGGAACTAAATATTATGGAATCACTTTTTTATACCATTATTTAGGTAGAAGTAATATCTCAAGATTAAGATATAATAATAATGGAGAAAATAAGATAGAAGTCATTTAGTCATCCCTGCTTTTATGGCGTTACATTTTTTTTTTATGTGTCCCGTGTAATCTTGTGTCAATTATTACAAAAGGTTGTTTCTAGATAAATTCTTAATGACACAAATTCAAATTAACCAAACAACTATTCTTTGTTTGATTGTGAAAAAGAAGATCAAATTATACAAAAAGTTACACAGCTATATTTGCTTATGCTTGAAATGGTTCAATATACAATTTTTAGTTAGAAAGAACACGACTGTCTTATTGTGCCTCATCCACAAATATACTTGCTCATCCTGAAATAATTCAACGTGTCCATATCGATAGTCATCAGTGTACCTACATAATTGTGTCATGATATATATCCAGTTTAAATTCAAAATATCACTAATTACTTTAAACAAGTCGAGATAGAAAAAAGAAACAACTCTTCCAAACCAAAATGTAGTATGAATATAAATAAAATACAAGATAAGCAAGTTCGAGAGACGACATGCAAGATAGAGAAGACCTAGCTTTGCAGTTGTCCTCGGAAAACCTAACCAAAGCAACTGATTTAGTTAAGGGCATGACAATCAAAACAAATTAAAATTTAAAACTGACGTTCCTAGTCTTCTATGGAGCATATAGACACGTGACCCTTTATCTAGCTAGTTGTGGAGCGTGGTTAAAAGTGCTGTAATATATATCGGATTGGTATAACTTTGGAACATAGAAGTGCTAGTTGTGGAGCGTGGTTAAAAGTGTTGTAATCTATATCGGATTGGTATAACTTTGGAACATCAACGTATTGGTAGGAGAACACTTAGGTTAGTATTAGAATTCCATGCAAATTTATGTTAGAAAGACGTTCTCAATGTACAATTATATCCAATATTTATTGAGCGTTTTGAATAAATATTTTAACTTTTGAAGGGCATAAAAGTCGACTAATATTTTAGGAATATTTTTGTCGTTCAATATTTAACGTAAAACATTCGTGCTTTTATAATAATAATATAATATAGATAAATAGATATAGATATAGATAATATATATACAATACATCTTTAAGAAAAAAACGGGCCTCCAAAAAGTTGGGACCCCAAGCGATTGCTACTAAAATTATTTTAAAATATTATTTTCTATAGCTATCTTTTATCTTTTATAGCAAAATAAGTATTTATGGTATATACTACAATTGATGCACAAAATACGCTATTTATGATTTTTCTCTCTTTTTATCAATTAACACACGATTTTCTCTCATAATTTTTCTTCTTTCTCTCTCTCTTCTGAGATAATATGATGTGTTTCACTCTCTTCAAATATCCTGTTATCTAATGTGCAACTACATGGAAGACATTTTTATAAAAGCTACATATTGGAGTTTCTCCCTTTTCCCTACCTTTTCTAGCTATTTTATGCCTTGAAACTTCCTTCAGATGAGATAATTTGTAACAGAAAGTTTTTTTTGCATTTTGATTATTACAAATGGACCTCTTACATATTTCTTTCTAATCAATGTGGTCTATCTCTTCTCTCTCGTCGCTCTGAGGCTAGAGCCACTGCGCGGGGAGCAAAACCGATGTCGGAATAATCCGAGTAGAGTATGGGTACGGTAACATGAACGACGGATACTACAATATTTTCTACGCCGAAGAAGATTTGAGGGCCAAGATTTATGTTTGTCACCATTTTTAGTTTTAATATAATGTATACAGTATTTTGCTTGGCCGGAAAACGCCATCTCCGACGGACTTTCTTCTCTTCTTTGCAATTTAGCCACAGACAATGATACAAATACGTTGTATTCTTTACAAATTCACTCAAACACATTGTATTTTTGTATAAATATTTTTTTTTTTGCATATATTCATGTATTTCGAAGGTCTGTATTTTTTTAATACAACTGAATATACCCGTACTCATGCATACTGTACATACATTATGCATGAATACACGATATAAATATTGAAATACACTGAATACAAACATTAAAATAGAACAGAATATAAACAGTGAATACATTTAATTTTAAAATACAGTAAAATACACTGAATACAAATAGAAATATAGTGAATACAACTAATGAAATATACTGAAATACAAAACTAATAACATGTAATAGGAATGACTAAAATACTGTTAATACAAATACAATTACATACACTGAATATAAAATAGCGAATATAGTAAATACAAACATTGAATCTAATGAATGCAACAATAAAAAAAAATATATTGAAACACACTAAATACAAAAGTTAAATACAACTGAAAAATCATTCTAATTAATTGGGTTGATGATGAGGCATATTAGAATTGATTTTGTTGAGTTATATTAGGAGTGTATCACGCTAATTGATATTTTTTCAGTTACTAGACAGCTGGACAGACCTATTTTTAAGATGATTGTCGTTACTGTATTCATGAATATATGGCGCGAATACATGCGCGTACAGTTGGACTGTCCTGATTTTTAGGCGCTTTTTGCTGCTGTATTCATGAATACAACAAATACACTACCTTAACAACTGAATAGTAACTATAGGAAGTAATTATGTATATGGTAGCTATAGGAAGTTAATAGCCACTAAACAATAGTGGTTTATGAAAATTACTTTAATAGAAAACTTTGTATCGGTTCACGAAGCACGCTCTCATGTTCAAGCTAGCTAGCTTGGGCTCTTGGCAAAGGAATTTAGGCTGAGGTAATTAAATTAAAATTTGATCATGGTGTTGAAAAGCAAGTGAATCCAAAAATTGGTACTTCAACTTACAGCCCAGTCCAAAAATTCAGAGAGTAAGGTGCAATATCCTGATTCAGATCAAGAAGAATGAGATTAACATTATGATTCTAAAAAAATAATTACTCTCATATTCTCATGCTTTAATCATGAGCTTAGGCTTAGAAGCTGCCTATACAGTTCACAAACCCAAGATTACAGAGCGGGCGTTGCATAATGCTCTTCCTTTTCTTTGGTTTCGCACTTGGCAGTGTCCGATACCCTGTGGGGCTGCTATTAATCTGAATTCGCGTCGCGTAAAGCCAATTAAAGAGTGAAATACTCCTATCGATATTTTTTTTCATTTTTAGAGCTCAAATTCGAAACAATTAAGGATCGAGAGATTACATTCATTCCACCACAATCTTTGTTTATCCGTAATCCTCCCCTGTTGTAGTTTTGAGTGAAACTAAATTCAAAGCGATGTAAAAACAAGATAGTTTATTGTTTCAATAGGGGGCTAACTATTCATCCAAAATTTACTCAAATTCTTGGTGAAGTTCCCCCTTTAAAACTTCAATCCCCAAATGTAAATTAAACAATTATAAAAACATTTCCTAGAGTAGTATTATTGCATACATCGTTTTTTAATTAATAGAGATTTATACCTTATCTCTCTCTAGCTCTTGGCATTTTCCTAAGGAGACGAGCCAGTAAGAAAACCAGCAGCAGCAACAATAATGCTACCAAGAAACTGAAGATCATCATTCTCCTTAGTAATAGTAGATACAATCCCAGGTGTCACTTCAAATGCAGTCTCACAATTAAAAGCATCTTGCCCAACAAGATTCGCCGCAGTATTTAAGTTCTGGTATTGTCCCATGTTCAAATACTGTTCAGCATTTCCCAAAGCTCTAATAGCTGCATTGTAATAAGTTGTGCACAAGTTATATATCTCTTCCAGTTTTGGATCATTTGTTTGATTGAACAGCATATCGATCTTCGCCGCCGTGGCGGAGGCGTTTGCTGCTGCTAAATTAATGGCTGTTTCTGTTAAGTCATGAAGATTTTGATGTGAATTCCCTTCCAATACTTTCAAGCAAAAGCCTGGATTTTTGGACTTAGCACATACGTCGGATAAAGGGTTGCTTGTACTTTGACTCGTGAAAAAAGCAGCTATGAGGCATAAAATCAGTGTTGAATGTAAAAAAGAAGAAGATGGTGTCATTTTTCTTTAATTATTTTTCTCTTCCCTTTTGATTGTTTGTTTTTGAGGTTATATAATTGAATGGATGTACAGTATAATTTTCAAAAAAGGGATAGATATTCAATGTAAATCCTAAAATGGATCGGATTGCATGTATTAACGTGGGAATTGTTTCTTTTCCATTATTAACGTGCGAGATCTGTATTTATGAATTTTTATCAATGCATTACTGATTAACTTGTTTATATATATGGTATCGATATATAGATTTTTCCTTGTAAAGAAGTATATATTTAGAATACAATTTCCTATGGAATCTCTGGAAATTGAATTATTCCCCTTTATGTCGTAACTTTTGTCCATTTTGACCAATTCTCTAACCCCAAATTTGGATCGTTGTTTCCGGTGGTTCAATATTATATTGTTTTCATTGATATCATATTTGTTTCTATTGTTTTTAAAATTATATTTGTATGGTGTTGTAAACCCGTTGTAATTCTATTGTCATAAAACATTAAACAATGAAAAAACTCAATTTTTGTAACCACGGATTTGGTGGCTTTTGCATGGTTACTTATATCATTATACCCATTATACAGTACCATTTTTCAGGAATTTTATACCAGGCTTCTGATAAACTTTGATTTTCTGCTAGCCCAGCACTAACTATTCGATATATTTCTTGCTAGAAGTACCCCTGATCCCATTGGTAACGAGTGGGCCCAAATAATTCAATCGGG
>AWOL01S0021697.1:86794-111631 GCA_000715115.1 Nicotiana otophora | reverse complement strand
AAAAATAAAAACGGGAAGTGGAAATTCTTTTTAATTAAAAATAAAAAAATAAATAAATATCTGAAAAATCCGAAAATTATTCTATAAATAGAAGAGAAATGTGAGGAAAAAAAAGAGAGAGGGAGAGAGAAAGGAAAAAATAGGGAGGGAGGATTTGAGAAAAAAATATTTTCTTCTTCTATGATAAGGAAATTTCTACTCGTGTTATTCTTTCTTCGGCTTTCTTTCGAAAAATCCAACAGCTTCACCACCCAAAAGCCACCAGCCCTTGGCCACCTTTGAGCCATCATTAACCCAAAAAAAAACAAAGCTCCAAAAATAGCCACTAAAGCGTTAGTTTTGCAAGGTCGATTGAGGTTGCAAGTTAAGATTTACCGCTTGCGTTTTCTGTGGTCCGAAGGGTCCAGTTGAGAGCTATCCGATCATTGAATGGTTGTAATTTAAATCCACAATCATCAATACAAAGGTTCACTTCTCTTTCTATTTTTTTTCTCATTAATATTTTGGGTCACTCTGTTTTAATTTAACTTTGAGTATGATATGATCGAGTTCGCATCTGAGTGTGCTAAGATTAATTTGTTCTCATGTTGAGTATTTGTTAAGATTAATTTATTGTCCTTTTTAGTAGTTCATATGGTTAATTGTATTGATGAATATGTATTAATTCGTTACTTTTCTTGTTTATTCAATAAAGTAATGGCTTTCCATTTTAACATGCTTCAGTTTCATTTTGATCTCCTATCTTAGTAACTAAATTGGTCCTGCCTGTATCTATCTATACCTGCCATAACTTTAGTCTAGTTTCAAATATTGGTTAGCAGTAAAATTATAAGAGATTAGGTTGGCCATGATTGGTGTAAGACTTTAATTGGACTTCCCTAGCGTATTTATGGGCTAATTGTTGCACATGACCAAAAACAAATAAGCATTCACATGCTAGCCAACTTTTTCCATAATTAATTTACTTCATTTCCTTCATAACAATATACATACCTCATGACCTTACAATAATGTCAAATTTAGTAATTGAATAATAGTCGAACACCGTAGCTTGATTTAGGTGTGATTTATAATAAATCATCATGACTATGGGTACGGTTCTTGTGGCATAGTCATGATACGTAAACCCCAATTCAAGTGCGCGTTTCACGCGACTTGACCATAACTTCAAAAAATAATAAAAATAAACATATTGTAAATCATGAGTGCATTTCACGTGGCCCGGTTTGCAATGTGTACCAAAACGACAAGTGTGCGACATCGCGACTTGTTCAAATAAATTCCATAAATATTAATTAGATTTTTGTATTGACATTAAATATTATATCTTTAAACTTAAAGGAAATCGTGGGTTATTGATGTTGTCGGCTTGCCTAGTATTGAGATAGGCGCCATCACGACGGGTGATATTTTGGGTAGTGATATGTTGGTATCAGAGCCTAAGTTACATAGGTCTCACGAATCATGAGCATGTTTCATAGAGTCTTGCGGATTGGTACGGAGAAGTTCGTACTTATCTTTGAGAGGTTGTCGAACCCTTAGGAAAATTTCACCTTATTGTATTCTGTTGTGCGAATTTGTTGATTCCGAGAACTAAATTTTTGTTATTCTATTCTCTCACAGATGGTGAGAACACGTACTACTGGATTGGACGGTCAACCACCAGTGCCACTAGTTAGGGTCGCGAGAGGCCGGGGTCGTGGTAGAGGCCAGGGCCGAGGTAGAGGTCGAGGTGCAGCTCATGCAGTAGTTGAAGCAGCACTCGTGGAACCACTAGTCGCTCCAGTACAGGAGCAGATTCCAGATACAGTTGAGCCGACAGGACCAGCTCAGGCAGCAGATGTGCCCATTGTTATTCCAGTCCTTCAAGAGGCTTTGGCCCAGATATTGATAGTTTGCACTAGCCTTGCTCAGGTGGTTTTGGCTCAGGCCGCACCTGCTACTTCTCAAGCTGGGGGAGGTACTCATACCCATGTTGCCCGTACTCCTGATTAGGTAGTACAAGGACTTTAGATATCGAGGGCATTACCAGCCCAACCGACTGCAGCTGCTCAGGTCCCGGTAGTTCCTATTATGGTAGATGATGAGCAGAGGAGGCTTGAGAGATTTGGGAGGCGTAGACCTCCATCATTTAGCGGTGCGGAGTCAGAGGATTGTCAGGGTTTTCTGGATAAGTGCCAGCGGATGCTTCGGGCCGCGGGTATTTTGGAGACCAGTGGGGTCTCGTTCACTACTTTTCAATTTTCTGGGGCTGCCTTCAGTTGGTGGGAAACTTATGAGAGGCGTAGGCCGGTGGGTGGAGTACCACATACATGGCAAGAGTTCTCCATTCTCTGTTTAGAGAAGTTTGTGTCGTAGTCTCACAGAGAGGAGCTGTGTAGACAGCTTGAGCAATTACATTAGGATGGCATATTTGTGATGCAGTACGAGATGAGATTTTCTGAGTTGGCTCGCCACGCAGTTTGGTTGGTTCCCACTGATAGGGAAAGGATATGGAGATTCATTGATGGCCTCACATATCAGCTGCGGTTACTGATGACTCAGGAGACAGTATCTGGTGCAACTTTGGATGAGATAGTTGACATTGCTCGGTAGATATAGATGGTCCATAGCCAGGAACGTGGAGAGAGGGAGGCCAAGAGGCCTCGTGGACCAGGTGATTTTAGTGGTGTTCCTTCAGGGGGTTAGTTTTACCGCGGTAGGGGTCGTCCTTATAGACACTCTCAGATGGTTCGTCCTTACAGACACTCTCAGACGAGTCACTCAGTTCACCATGGTGCATCATCCAGTCATGGTTCATATAGTTCTCATTAGGGTCAGCCATTTCTCGGTGCCCTTCCAGCACAGAGTTCATCCTGTGCCCCTTCAGTTCAAGGTTCATTTCCACTCGGTGCTTCTAGCAGTTATTTTAGTTCTCGAGGCCCAATTCAGTCTGCACCACCACCAGTACCGGGGAACTGCTTTGAGTGTGGGGTATTTGGGTATATGTGGAGAAAGTGTCCTCGACGCTCGGGAGGTCCAGTGCAGTAGAGAAGTCTAACTACGACTTCAACACCAGTTACTTCGCCACCCGCCTAGCTAGCTCGGGGTGCGGGTCAGTCAGCTAGGGGTCGCCTAAGAGGGGGAGGCCGATTAGGTGGAGGTCAGGCCCATTTCTATACTTTTCCTACTAGGCCAGATGTTGTTGCATCAGATATAGTGATCAGAGGTATTGTTTCAGTGTGCCACAAGGAGGCTTCTATATTATTTGACCCTGGTTCCACTAATTTGTATGTATCATCGTAGTTTACTCATTATATGGATATGCCCCGTGAGTCCTTAATTTCACATGTTCATGTATCTATGCCGGTGGGCGATACTATTATTATGGACCATGTGTATCAGTCGTGTGTGGTAACTATTGGGGAACTAGATACCAGAGTTGATCTTTTATTGCTCAATATGGTTGATTTCAATGCATTCTGGCTATGGATTGGTTGTCTCCATGTCATGCTATTCTGGACTGTACCGCAAAAACTGTGACATTGTCATGCCAGGGTTGTCAAAGGTTGAATGGAGAGATTCTCTAGATTATGTCCTTCACAGGGTAATGTCTTATTTGAAGGCCCAACGTATGATTGGGAAGGGATGTTTGTTATATTTGGCCTTTGTGAGAGATGATGATGTAGGTACTCCTCCTATTGATTCAGTACCGGTAGTGCGAGATTTTCCGGTTGTATTTCCTGCAGACCTGCCGGGTATGCTACCCGACAGGGATATGTATTTCGGTACTGGCTTGGTGCTGAGCACTCAGCCCATTTCTATTCCTTCGCTTCGTATGGCACCAGCTGAGTTGAAAGAATTGAAAGATCATCTTCAGGAACTCCTTGAAAAGGGATTTTGTTTGGCCTAGTGTGTCGCCTTGGGGTGCACCAGTTCTTTTTGTGAAAAAGAAAGATGGTACTATGCGGATGTGCATCGATTACAGGCAGTTGAAAAAAGTTACAATCAAGAATAAATATCCTTTACCGCGTATTGATGACATATTTGACCAGCTTCAAGGAGCGAGGGTGTTTCCAAAATTGATTTGAGATCTGAGTATCATCAATTGAAAATTTGGGATTTGGATATTCTAAACACGGCGTTTCAGGACTCGTTATAGCCACTATGAATTTCGTGTGATGTCTTTTTGTGCTAACCAACGCCCCAGCAGCATTTATGCACTCGATGAATAATGTATTTCAGCCATATCTTGATTTATTTGTCGTAGTATTAATTGATGATATCATGGTGTACTTACGTAGCCAGGAGGAGCATGCAAAACACTTGGGTATTGTATTACAGAGCCTAAGAGAGGAGAGGCTTTATGCCAAATTCTCTAAGTGTGAGTTCTGGCTTAGCTCGGTGGTATTCTTAGGACACATAGTGTCTAGTGAAGGAATTAAGGTGGATCCGAAGGAAATAGAGGCAATTCAGAGTTGCCCCAGTCCATTTTCAACTACTGAGATTCAGCGTTTTCTCGGCTTGGCCGGTTATTATCTTCGCTTTGTGGAGGGTTTCTCGTCTATTGCATCGCCTTTGACTAAATTGACCCAGAAAGGTACTCCGTTCAGGTAGTTAGATGAGCGTGAAGAGAGCTTTTAGAAGCTCAAGACAGCGTTGACTAGAAGTCCAGTATTGGTGTTGCCTACAGGTTCAGAGTCTTATACTGTGTATTGTGATGCATCGCGTGTTGGTCTCGGCGCAGTGCTGATGCAAGACATAGGGTGATTTCCTATGCGTCCGGATAGTTAAAGGTACTTGATAAGAATTATCCGGTCCATGACCTTGACTTAGCAGCAATTGTTCATGCCTTGAAGATTTGGCGGCATTATCTGTACGGTGTCCATTGTGAAGTTTATACCGATCACCGGAGTCTACAACACATGTTTAAACAGAAAGATCTTAATTTGCGGCAGCGGAGGTGGTTAGAGTTACTTAAGGATTATGATATCACCATTCTCTATCATCTCGGAAAGGCCAATGTGGTGGTCGATGCCTTGAGTCATAAGGCAGAGAGTTTGGGCAGCTTAGCATACTTACCGGTAATAGAAAGGTCTTTAGCCTTAGAGGTTTAGGCCTTGGCTAACCAGTTTGTTAGATTGGATGTTTCGGAGCCGAATAGAGTTTTGGCTTTTGTGGTTTCTCAGCCTTCTCTTTATGATCGTATTAGAGAATGTCAGTATGATGACCCCCATCTGCTTATCCTTAAGGACACGGTTCAACACGGCGATGCCAAGGAAGTCACTATTGGGGATGACAGTGTGTTACAGATGTAGGGCAGGCTATGTGTGCCTAATGTAGATGGTTTGCATGTGTTAATTCTCTAGGAGGCTCACAGTTCGTTGTACTCCATTCATTCAGGTGCCGCGAAAATGTATCAGGATTTGAGGCACCACTATTGGTGGAGAAGAATGAAGAAAGATATAGTTGGATTTGTAGCTCGGTGTTTAAATTGTCAACATGTAAAGTACGAGCATCAGAGACCTGGAGGATTGCTTCAGAGACTTGAAATTCCGGAGTGGAAGTGGGAGCGTATTACCATGGATTTCGTAGTTGGGCTCCCACAGACATTGAGGAAGTTTGATGTTGTTTGGGTGATTGTAGATCGATTAACCAAGTCCACGCATTTTATTCCAGTTGGTACTAATTATTCTTCGGAGCGGTTGATTGAGATTTATATCCGTGAGATTGTTCGTCTACACGATGTTCCCGTGTCCATTATTTCAGATAGAGGAACGCAATTTACATCACAGGTTTAGAGAGCAGTGCAGTGAGAATTGGGCACACAGTTTCAGTTGAGTACAACATTTCACCCTCGGACAGACTGACAGTAAGAGCGCACTATTAAGATATTAGAGGATATGCTACGTGCTTGTGTCATTGATTTTGGGGGTTTTTGGGATCAATTTCTGCCACTCGCGGAGTTTGCTTACAATAACATCTACCAGTCGAGTATTCAGATGGCTCCGTATGAGGCTTTATATTGGAGATGGTGTCGGTCTCAGGTGGGTTGGATTGAGCCCGGTGAGGCTAGGCTATTGGGTACTTACTTGGTTCAGGATGCTTTGGAGAAGTTTAATGTAACACCCCGGAATAATATTTTGAAGGGTTGTAAGACCATTAAGAAGATTGGCGGGTACTAATTATATTAATTCGAGTATGAACAAGACTGATAATTTGAGTGATATCAATTGATGATGATAATATATGTATGAGGTGCATTAAGAATGGTTTATGGTCTAAGAAGAGCCCTAAGGCTAAGTCAAGTTGAAAAATTATATGACGGGATAAACTTTCAAGTGAGTATGCACAGGATCTAAATTCAAACGAGCATAACTCTCAAGTTATACAGATTTATATCGTGTATAACATATCAAATTAATTCCCTTTGAATCTCGTTTCCAACGCATCAAACCGTTCGTCATTTGGATATGTATACAAAACGTTATGACCATTTTACTGGATCATTGTCATATGCGCGGCCAAATACACAGCCGCGCATATTTGAGAGTTTCTTCCTCCAATCCGCGGCCAATCCGCAGCCATTTCTGCGGCCGCAGACGTACAAACGCATTCAATACCCCCAAGACCGGGTAGAGAGAGAGAGATAAGTCATTTGTTCAAGATTAGGGCTTTCTCTCCACAACCCATCCGGCCAAGGCTTCAAATACACATCTAAGGTGAGTTTTTAAGTGTGTTTTTATGATGATTTCACTTCTCAATCACTAGTTACAACAAGGTTTTGTATTGGATTCCATAGGATTTCTTAAAAATCTCAAGAACACCCCAAAAGTTAACTTTCAAGATTTGGTCTACAAGAGGTAATCTTTCACCCTTAAACCTACATGCATGGATTGTTAGTGAATAAATGAGAAAGGAATAAGTACTAGCACTTATGAGATGATGATTTGAAGCCATAAATACTTAAACTAGATTATTGGGTGTCGCAAAGATTTTGTAACAAGTTAGTTAGTAGAATTTGGTAGATGTGAGTTCATTGATGATTATAATGGTGCTAAGAAAGTAGTTAGTGGACAAAGGATGTTGTAGTATCTCTTGTTGGTGGTAATGAGGTATTGTTGGAGGAAGAAACACCATTACTAGAGGTAGTTGAATGTTATGCACACCTAGTGTTTGATAAAATGCTCAAATGAGCTACAACCATAATCATCCTCCTAATTTTGGTTCAATTTGTTATATTTCTACAATAGATTGAAGTTGCTGTGAATTCCATAACATTTTAGAGGTTAAGGAAGTTTAATTGAGGTATGTTGGCTAAACTCTTCTCTTAGAATTGAATCCCACGATATTCATGTAAATTATATAAGTCCCGAGTGATTCATTATGAAATTGGCTATTTTTAGTAAGATTGGGTTGAAAGATATATGTTCAACAAGCATCCCAAATGCTCTATTCATGTTATGTTACCAATTGAGGATGTGTTAAAATATGGGTTGTGCATTAATAATGTTTCGACTTTAAGTCAAGTTCAAATGAAGGCTATTATGCCAAATTTTGTGAAATATCTCTATGTGCATTAGACTCTAAATTGCTCACATGTGTACTACACACCTTGATTTGAATTGTAATTGTTGTTGATGATGAGGATGATATTTGAAATTGATAAGGTGAGCATGAAATATTGAATATGGCCAACGTGCCAAGAATGATCTTATAATTATGGCCATTAGTGCCAATGAAATGAAAAGATGTGAAAGTATTATGAAATGCGATGATTGATATAAAAAAGGTTGATGTCTCGATTAAGACAGCCTAGCCGATCGGGTCGTGATCGGACACCATGCTGCACACATGGTGGTGATTGTGCTGGAAATTGTAATTGAAATGGTAATTGTGGTTGATGTCCCTAATGGATAGCCTAGCCGATCGGGTCGTGATCGGACTCCATGTTAAAGATGGTGGTATTGATATTGAGAAAAATTGTGGTTGATGTCTCTAATGAGATAGTCTAACCGATCGGGTCGTGATCGGACTCCGTGCTAATAGTACGGTGGTATTGGTTTTGTGAATAATGGCTTTGTGAATAATGGTATTGTGGAAAATGGTATATCGATACTAAAAATCTCCCAATGTGAGATATGGAAATTAATTTGAACACTGTCTTGATCCTAAATTGAGGTTTGATGTTGATTAAGGCATTCATTGATGTTATGATAATCTTGTTTGTATTATTTTTCATTCTATTGAGAGGGTGTTTAGTTATACATACTAGTGCTATTCGACAGTACTAACGTCCCTTTTGCCGGGGGCGCTACATCTTAAAATGGATGCAGGTGGTTCCACATCAGGAGATATTGATCAGTGATAGCAGTCCACCTTCTTCTCAGCTGACTTGTTGAGCCCCACTTCATCCCGGGGTCATGTACCTTTTGTACTTTGTGTATTCAGTTTGAGGTATAGCCGGGGCCTTGTTGCCGGCATTATCATTGTACTCTTATTTATCTATAGAGGCTCCGTAGATATAGTGTGGGTTGTGTATTGTGTTGGGAAAGTCAAAATATGTTATGTTGTGGTTGTATTATTTTTCCATTTGAGACTTTAAAAATGATGAAACTATTGGTAATGAATGGGCATTGTAGACATGAACACCTTTTTGTCTAATTAATGAAAATATGTATTATCTCCATTTGTGAATGAGTTTGGGTAGAATGAAATCTAACAGGCTTGCTCGGTCGGGTTCACTCGGTTGAGCGCCGGTCGCGCTCCTCGGTTTTGGGGCGTGACAAACTTGTTATCAGAGCCTAGGGTTTTAAAGTGTCCTAGGATGTCTCGGACCCGTGTCTAGTAGAGTCCTTATTATCGGTGTGTTGTCGACCACGTCTATAAGTTGGATGCTACTTGGACATTTAGTAATAATACCCTTCTTTGATATTCTTAATTGTGTGATGAAACTGATTGGGAAATTGTTCTTCCTCTAACTCGTGCGTTGAAGTTCAAGGTAAGTTTAAATGCCCTTTTGGTTTATTCTAAGTAATGTCGTCATGTGACATGATGAATGAGTAAAGGCCTCAATATTAAATAGATGGCACATGTATCATGTTGAATGAATGGTATGGCCATATGAGACAAGTATATAGTACCGTGAGCATACTTTTATATGAGAAGAGTGCTAGAAGTGATTACCCACCTCTAAAGAGGCATTGACGTGATAAATGAGACCTAAGCTTAGCTAGTACATGTGAATAGTGTGGGAACCATGTGTATGATTCTAAGATGTAAATTTGTTACATATGCCTCTGATATATGAAAGGCATGGCCTGGGGAGTAATGATAAATGTGTAGGTCTCTCACATGAGACAAAAAGTTATGAAAGGAGAGTCAATTGAACCCACAATGAGCAGATCCTAGCCTTATGAATGTTATAAAAATCCCAAGAATGTGTGAAGTGATGTTACACTCCAAAAAAAGGATATTGACATGAGGGATTTGGATCCCAAGCCTATGTGGCTGAATAAGAGTAGAGGACTTATGAGGTTAATACCATGGGGACTTAAATCTCCCTAATAATCAATCATATACAGGAGGACTAGAGATGTGGGACTTTTGTTCCTCAAATTGCTAAATTCAAAAGTTGTGTCGAAATGTGAAACATTCACCCCAAGTGGGGAGGGAAGGGCCATGGTGAGCTACTTATGTTCCATAAAACGAGAGTTGGGTCGTGCAACTATGATGTTTGGTTATTTAGTTGAAGACATGTGTAGTATATAAAAGTGGTAAGAGTTAACGTGATTTTCTGAGAGGATATGCAGATGATAAACCACTAGTACGAAAATAATGTGGAAGGTTAAGAAATGTAAATTCTTCGTACGTGACAATAGACATGATAGGGTCAACAATACTAGAAACTAAGAGTAAGGTTTGCAAAAAGGTTTTTATACTTGTTAGAAAGTCAGGGACAATGGAACCCAAGGAAGAACTACAGGTCAAATGTGAAAGGCTTGCGAGTTCTTAGAATGAGTTAATCACGGATTTGCGATTTAGCTAAAGTTTCACGGCTTTAAGAAAGACAAAACGAGTGGGAGAGATAAATATGTTGTTATAATAACCCAGGAGTGTATCGGGACTTTATGGAGAGTCTCTGAAGAATTTTACAAGCAAGGAAGTATTAAGTGATACACGGATGAACACACTTTCCCACGGATATCTCAACAAGTGTCGAGAGGTGAACAGGATAAATTCCTAACTAATGGAAAAAACCACGTGATGTATGGAAGAACGCATGGCTATTCACTAACTAGGAAGAATGAGGCAAGAAGAATTGGAAGAAAAAAATCTATAAATTTAGATGGCCATGGTTATCGCAAAATAGTTCGTATCAGAATGGTGGACTCGCCTAGAGAACACGTGTTAATAGAAGATATAAAGGATCAACTGTAATGTAGCCGACTTGAGTGACACTGAATATCAACTAAATGATTTAAAGGGAGTTCATGTCTACATATTACATTGGAAAGTGAGACTATTGGTGATGAAGTTGTGGTGTGATAAACTCAACATACCAGGCACAATGATACTACGAGCTCATGGGAGGCAGACAAGTGTGTGGCACAATGAGGTTGTCAACTATGAATTAAGGGGAAAATGGGGTGGGAGTGAATGCTCCTGTCATGAAAGAAGTATAGTACCAACATATTGTCTAGACCAAAGGGGAAATGTTTGAAACAGATTGAGAGAGGATGAACACTTGTTATGAACCAAACATGTTTAACATGATAGCTCTTAGGCTATAATACCAGGAAACAATATTGGTGACTACAATACTGGGAATAAGGTGAGTTACTCATCGAGGATGGAATCAGGTGGACTAAGTCCTACACTTATAAGAAAAAATAAGAAGTCATCGTTGAAGAATGTAGGAGGATCTCAAGTTTCAGAAAAAGGCCCTATTCGGGCTAAATATATATATATGAAAGGTGTCGATATGTGTTTTGGGAAGTGTTTAGCAGTAAAGAGGAATCGTGAGAATGTTCACAAGGGAAGTAAAGTGGTTTCTTAAAATCCANAAGACTTATAATGAGGAAACAAGGTGGCTAAGAAAGATCTGAGCACGATGTTACTTCACATATTGAGGCAATGCCATGCAGGTTGATGTTATCAGGGTGTGCGCACAAGCTAGTAGATGTTATTCATTTGAAACAGATGGTCCCATAAGAAAACTGACCTAGTAATGTCTTTTGTTGACAAATTTGGGAAAACAAGTTGCAAGTACTAATAATATTGTAACCGTATCAAGGAATATTTGTAGAACTCAATTCCTTGGAGGTCATATGAAAGAGAAATCTGATATAGATGTTCCACTAATGATGGAATATGGCAAGATAAGATGATAATTTATGCCTCTAGGAAACTCAAGAATCAAGAGAAAAACAATCCAACACATGACTTAGGACTTGCGGCTATGGTGTTTACATTAAAGATTTGGCGTCATTAATTGTATGGGGTCCAGGTGTACATATTCACAGACAAAAAGATCCTTCAATATATTTGCAATTAGAAGAAATTGAATCTAAAGTAGAGAATATGGCTTGAGTTACGTAAGGATTACGACATCAATATTCTATATCATCCGAGGAAGCAAATGTTGTGGCGGATACTCTTAACCAGAAATCTATGTGTAGTTTGGCTCACTTGGAGGCATGTCAAAGGCTATTGGCCAAGGAAGTGTACCGATTGGCTAGTTTGGGAATTCGTCTTGCGGACTCTAGTGAAGGAGGGGTAATTGTACAAAATAGGGCTGAATCATCACTTGTTGTGGAAATCAAAGAGAAACAATACAACGATCCATTGTTGGTGCAATTGAAAGAGGGGATTCATAAACATAAGACCATAGCCTTTTCTCTTGGCATGGATGATGGTACACTAAGGTACCAAGGGCGACTATGTGTTCCAAATGTAGATGGTCTCCGTGAAAGCATTATGACTGAAGCTCATACTTCTAGGTATTCCGTATACCCAGGTTCCACAAAAATGTATCATGATCTTAAGAAAGTCTATTGGTGGAATGATATGAAGATGAATGTGACGGATTTCGTTGTAAGATGTCCAAATTGTTAGCAAGTGATGGCCAAACACCAAAGTCCCGGTTGGTTGGCACAGAACATAGAAATTCCAATGTGGAAGTGGGAAATGATTAATATGGACTTTGTGGTAGGATTACCGTGCACTCCGCGCAAGTTTGACTCAATTTGGGTGATTGTGTATCGACTCACAAAATCAGCACACTTTTTGCCGATTAGGTTTACTGACACAGCGGAGCAATATGCTCAGTTATATATCAAAGAAATAGTCAGGTTGCATGGCACCCCAGTTTCCATCATTTCTGATCGGGGGGCACAATTCACTGCTAATTGTTGGAAGACATTTCAGCAAGGTTTGTGTACTCAGGTAAATCTTAGTACAGCCTTTCACCCGTAGACTGACGGGCAGGTAGAGCACGCTTGAGGATATGTTACGTGCTTGTGCTATAGACGTTAAAGGTAGTTGGGATGATCATTTACCACTTATAGAATTTGCATACAATAATAGCTATCATGCTAGCATCCGGATGGCACTGTTCGAGGCTTTATATGGAAGGAGATGTAGATCTCCCATTGGGTGGTTCAAAATTGGGGAAGCAAAGTTAATATGGCCAGACCTCATACAATATACTATGGAAAAAGTTAAAATGATTAAGGAATGGTTGAAGACTGCTTAGAGTCGTCAGAAGTCCTATTCGGATGTTCGTCGTAGGGATTTGGTGCTCAAAGAAGATGATTGGGTATTCATGAAAGTTTCTCCCATGAAAGGTGTAATGCGATTTGGTAAGAAAGGGAAATTGGGTCCGAGGTATGTCGGACCATACAAAATCATTCATAGGATCGGTGAGGTAGCGTACAAGCTTGAGCTACCGCCTGAAATGTCATTAGTGCATCCGGTGTATCATGTGTCTATGTTGAAGAAAGTAATTGGAGACCCGAAATTCATTATTCCGGTTGAGACTATTGAGGTTAATGAAGAATTGACTTATGAAGAGATTCCAGTTTCTATTATTGATCGGCAAGTCCGAAAGTTGAGAAATAAGGAAATTGCCTCCGTGAAAGTGCTATGGCTGAACAAAGGTGTTAAAGAGGCTACTTGGGAGGCCGAGGAAGATGTGAATAAAAAGTAGCCTTTTTTGTTTGAATAGCTATGTAATCATTATATGAAAGTATTCCCTATGAATTACGTATCATTTGTGCAGCTTATGTTAAAGATGTTCCCTTTTGGTAGTATACTGCTCGTGAGGCCACAGTTGGCATTGTTATAATATTGTGTTGCATCATTGGTTAATGTATATGTTGTTAGGACTGGTTTTGGTTATTCTATGGCAGGTGGTTAGGCCCAACTGCAGAGGATACTCTGCCGAAATTTCTGAAAACTTTTGGAGTTAGCCAAATTTTGGGGCCTTAAGGAGGTTGAAATGTTGGAAGAATATCTAAGATCTATATGAAGTCAAGAACGATTAAAGATAATGGTTAAGGTGAAAGGAGGATAATACTGAGCCTAATAATGACTTGTAAAACGTTCGAGGACGAATGTTCTTAAGTGGGGGAGAATGTAACACCCCGAAAAAGAATTTCGAAGTGTTTTAAGACCATTAAACTAATTGGCGGGTGCTAATTATATGAATTCGGGTATGAACAAGACTGATAATTTGCAGATGATAATTTATGTATGAGGTGCATTAAGAATGGTTTATGGTCTAAGAAGATCTCTAAGGCTAAGTCACGTTGAAAAATTATATGATGGGATAAACTTTCAAGTGAGTATGCACAAGATCTAACTTCAAACGAGCATAAATCTCAAGTTATGCTGATTTATATGGTGTATAACCTATCAAATTAATTCCCTTTGAATCTAGTTTCCAATTCATCAAACCGTTCGTCATTTGGATATGTGTACAGAACGTTATGACCATTTTACTAGACCTGTGTCATATGTGCGGCCAGATGCGCGGCAAAATCCGCGGCCGCACATATTTGAGAGTTTATGCCTCCAATCCGCGGCCAATCAGCGGCCAAATATGCGGCCGCGGACGTAGAAACCCATTAAATACCCCCAAGATCGGGTAGAGAGAGATAATTCATTTCTTCAAGACTAGGGCTTTCTCTCCAACACCCATCCGGCCAAGGCTTCAAATACACATCTAAGGTGAGTTTTTAAGTGTCTTTTTATGATGATTTCACTTCTCAATCACTAGCTACAACAAGGTTTTGTATTGGATTCCATAGGATTCCTTCAAAATCTCAAGAACACCCCAAAAGTTGACTTTCAAGATTTGGTCTACAAGAGGTAATCTTTCACCCTCAAACCTACATGTATGGATTGTTAGTGAATAAATGAGAAAGGAATAAGTACTAGCACTTATGAGATGCTGATTGGAAGCCTTAAATACATAAACTAGATTATTTGGTGTGGTAGAGATTTTGTAACAAGTTAATTAGTAGAATTTGGTAGATGTGAGTTCATTGATGATTATAATGGTGCTAAGAAGGTAGTTATTGGACAAAGGATGTTGTAGTATCTCTTGTTGGTGGTAATGAGGTATTGTTGGAGGAAGAAACACCATTACTAGAGGTAGTTGAATGTTATGCACACCTAGTGTTTGATAAAATGCTCATATGAGCGAGAACCATAATCATCTGCCTAATTTTAGTTCAATTTGTTATATTTCTACAATAGATTGAAGTTGCTAAGAATTACAAACCATTTTAGAGTTTAAGGAAGCTCAATTGAGGTATGTTGGCTAAACTCTTCTCTTAGAATTGAATCCCACGATATTCATGTAAATTATATAAGTCTCGAGTGATTCATTATGAAATTGGCTATTTCTAGAAAGATTAGGTTGAAAGATATATGTTCAACAAGCATCCCAAATGCTCTATTCATGTTATGTTACCAATTGAGGATGTGTTAAAATATGGGTTGGGCATTACTAATGTTTCAACTTTAAGTCAAGTTAAAATGAAGGCTATTATGCAGAAGTTTGTGAAATATCTCTATGTGCATTAGACTCTAAATTGCTCACATGTGTACTACACACCTTGATTTGAATTGTAATTGTTGTTGATAATGAGGATGATATTTGAAATTGATAAGGTGAGCATGAAATATTGAATATGGCCAACGTGCCAAGAATGATCTTATAATTATGGCCATTAGTGCCAATCAAATGAAAAGATCTGAAAGTATTATGAAATGCGATGATTGATATAAAAAAGGTTGATGTCTCGATTAAGACAGCCTAGCTGATCGGGTTGTGATCGGACACCATGCTGCACACATGGTGGTTGATGTCCCTAATGGATAGCCTGGCCGATCGGGTCATGATCGGACTCCATGTTAAAGATGGTGGTATTAATATTGAGAGAAATTATGGTTGATGTCTCTAATGAGATAGTCTAATAGATCGGGTCGTGATCGGACTCCGTGCTAAGAGTACGGTGGTACTGGTTTTGTGAATAATGGATTTGTGAGTAATGGTATTGTGAAAAATGGTATATCGATACTAAATATCTCCCAATGTGAGATATGGAAATTTACTTGAACACTGTCTTGATCCTAAATTGAGGTTTGATGTTGATTAAGGCATTCATTGATATTATGATAATCTTGTTTGTATTATTTTTCATTCTATTGAGAGGGTGTTTAGTTATACATACTAGTGCTATTCGACGGTACTATCGTCCCTTTTGCCGGGGGTGCTGCATCTTTAAATGGATGCAGGTGGTTCCAAAGCTGGAGATATTGATCAGTGATAGCAGTACACCTTCTTCCCAGCTGTCTTGGTGAGCCCCACTTCATCTTGGGGTCATGTACTTTTTGTACTTTGTGTATTCGGTTTAAGGTATAGCCGGGGCCTTGTTGCCGACATTATCATTGTACTCTTCTTTATCTATAGAGGCTCCGCAGACATAGTGTGGGTTGTGTATTAGTGTTCGGAAAGTCAAAATATTTTATGTTGTGGTTGTATTATTTTTCCATTTGAGACTTTAAAAATGATGAAACTATTGGTAATGAATGGGCATTGTAGACATGAACACCTTTTTGTCTAATTAATGAAAATATGTATTATCTCCATTTATGGATGAGTTTGGGTAGAATGAAATCGAACAGGCTTGCTCGGTCGAGTTCACTCGGTTGAGCGCCTGTCGCGCTCCTCGGTGTTGGGGCGTGGCCGTTAAATTGATTTAGGAGAGGCTTCGCATGGCACAGTCTAGACAGAAGAGTTATGCTGACATGAAGGTCCGTGATGTTGCTTACATGGTAGGGGAGTAGGTTCTGCTCAAGATTTCACCCATGAAAGGTGTGTTGAGGTTCAGAAAGAAGGGCAAGTTGAGCCCTAGGTATATTGGGCCTTTTGAGATACTTAAGAAAATTGGAGAGATGGCTTATGAACTTGCTTTACCACCCAGTCTATTAGGTAGTCATCCAGTGTTCCATGTATACATGCTCCGAAAGTATGTCGGGGATCCGTCTAATACTTTGGATTTCAGTACAGTGCAGCTAGACAGTAATTTGAATTACGATGTTGAGCAGGTGGCTATTTTAGACCGGCAGGTTTGAAAGCTGAGGTCAAAGAACATAGCATCAGTGAAGGTATAGCGGAGAGGCCAATCAGTCGGACAAGCTACTTAGGAGATTGAGCAGGAGATGCGGAGCAAATATCCACATCTATCTGAGACTCCAGGTATGATTCTAAACCTATTCGAGGATAAACGTTTGTTTAATAAGGGGAGAATGTAACGACCCGGCTGGTCGTTTTGAGTATTATTACCCCGTTCCCCCATTTAATGCTCAATTTATGCTTTACAGTTGTATTATGACTTACCGGATTAGTTGGCTTGGGTCCGGAAGGATTTCAGAGTGAAATGAGAAACTTAGTCTCATAATTGACAACTTAAGTTGGAAAAGTTGATCGGATGTTGCCTTATGTGTAAATGACCTTGGATTTGAATTCTGATGATTCCAATAGCTCCGTATGGTGATTTTGGACTTAGGAGCGTGTCCGATAAATTATTTGGAGGTCCGTAGTAGAATTAGGATTGAAATGGCAAAAGTTGAATCTTTTGGAAAGTTCGATCGGGGGTTGACTTTTTGTTCTTGGGATCGGAATCCGATTCTGGAAATTTGAGTAGCTCCGTTATGTCATTTATGACTTGTGTGCAAAATGTGAGGTCAATCGGACGTGATTTGATAGTTTCTAAAGTCGTTTGTAGAAATTGGAAGTTTACAAAGTTCATTAGGCTTGAATCTATGTGTGATTCGTGTTTTTAGCGTTGATTGATGTGATTTGAAGACTCGACTAAGTTCTTATGATGTTTTAGGACTTGTTGGTATATTTGGTTGAGGTCCCGGGGGCCTCGGGTGATTTTCGGGTGGTCAACTGATCAAATTCGGACTTAGAAGAAAAACTGAAGTTTCTGCCTTCTAGTGCAATCGCATCTACGGATTTTGGCTCGCAGGTGCGAGCACGCAGTAGTGCAATGGGCATCGCAGGTGCGCAAGGCCCACAGATGCGGATAAACCTTCGCAGATGTGGATAAAGCTCCGCAGAAGCGAAATTAGCCACAGAAGCAGCAGCTTGGTCGCAGAAGCGGGAACCCCAGAAGGGCTTAATGAGCCTCAGGTGCAAAAGCACTGGGGAGTGTACAAACAGAAGGGTCTGAGGAATTTTTTCATTTTTTACATTTCCAAAAATGGGTGAAGCGATTTTTGAGCGAGAAATCACGGGAAATCTTGAGGTAAGTCACTTGCGATCCTTTCTACTCCATAATATTGAATTATAATAGAATAATCTGACTAGATTACATGTTTTTGAAATGTAAATCGGGGATTTGAACTTTGGATTGTTGTTGGAAATCGGGGATTTAGATTACATATTGGATTTTTGTTGGGCTCCACGGGCGATGTTTGAGTTAAAATTTGGATTTTTGTTTGAAAATCATTATTTTCTTATGGAATTAATTCTAATAATTTTTATTGTATGAATCGGAATATTTGTGGCTAGATTCGAGGTGTTCGGAGGCCAATTCACGAGCCAAAGGCATTGCAGAATAAAAAATTACACGGTTTGAGGTAACTAACAGTTCTAAATTTTGTCCTGAGGGTATGAAACACGGATTATGTATTATGTGACTGGTTTTGAGGTGACGCACATGCTAGGTGACGAGCGTGTGGGTGTGCACCGTAGAAATTGTGACTTTGTCAATTCCATGCAACTGTGTAGTTAAATAATCTATTGATATTCATACGTTTTTCCATGTATTGGAGAAATTGATCTATAAATTATGTTTAAATCATATGTTTACACTGTTCGGACTAACAGAGGTCGTGTACTTGTGGAATTATCTGCTAAATTATTGTTTTGCACTCAGTCATAGTTTTATTTGCACATTTTTATCTCAGTCTCTATTATTCATTATTGATGCATCATATCATTGATGTTGGCTGCTTATCATGATTTCTGAGAGACCGAGAGACTAGAGAGGTTGATGCTTGAGTGAGGCCGAGGGCCTAATTGTGAGGGTATTTATGGGATCGGGATGCACGCCACAACATGTTTCATTGATTTTTGCCATGAACATGTAAGGGAGAGGGGTGCTATGTGTTTTAGCCCAAAGGATCGTCCCGTGTAATACTTCACAACTCCTTTAGTGTAAGGGTTGCTCATATTATTCAGCGGGCATGAACTATCATCTCCTGCTACCTGATTACTATGTTAAAGTTGTTTACTTAAAGNGCAACTCCTTTAGTGTAAGGGTTGCTCATATTATTCAGTGGGCACAAACTATCATCTCCTGCTACCTGATTACTATGTTAAAGTTGTTTACTTAAAGCGATCTAATTCAATTCTAAACTGTCTCCTACACGTGCGCTACCCGTCCTATGCCTATGGTGTAGGAGGCTTTGGACCTACTATTTGGGTGGTTCTAGACACTACTTAGGATGCTCAAAATGATAAAACTAGGCGCACATTCGAAACATATAGGACTTCATACAAAGTCAATAAATGGCTCAAGTTGGCCTCCATACGTAAGCAGCAAATTGCACGCAAGTAGACAGTTTCAAATTAGAAGATGTTAAGTCATTAAGTCCTATAAACATGGTCTCTATGTGATACTGATTTCCTGTAATGTACATGCAGCATTGTAGCTTTAGACTAATNTCGGGGATTTGAACTTTGGATTGTTGTTGGAAATCGGGGATTTAGATTACATATTGGATTTTTGTTGGGCTCCACGGGCGATGTTTGAGTTAAAATTTGGATTTTTGTTTGAAAATCATTATTTTCTTATGGAATTAATTCTAATAATTTTTATTGTATGAATCGGAATATTTGTGGCTAGATTCGAGGTGTTCGGAGGCCAATTCACGAGCCAAAGGCATTGCAGAATAAAAAATTACACGGTTTGAGGTAACTAACAGTTCTAAATTTTGTCCTGAGGGTATGAAACACGGATTATGTATTATGTGACTGGTTTTGAGGTGACGCACATGCTAGGTGACGAGCGTGTGGGTGTGCACCGTAGAAATTGTGACTTTGTCAATTCCATGCAACTGTGTAGTTAAATAATCTATTGATATTCATACGTTTTTCCATGTATTGGAGAAATTGATCTATAAATTATGTTTAAATCATATGTTTACACTGTTCGGACTAACAGAGGTCGTGTACTTGTGGAATTATCTGCTAAATTATTGTTTTGCACTCAGTCATAGTTTTATTTGCACATTTTTATCTCAGTCTCTATTATTCATTATTGATGCATCATATCATTGATGTTGGCTGCTTATCATGATTTCTGAGAGACCGAGAGACTAGAGAGGTTGATGACTGAGTGAGGCCGAGGGCCTAATTGTGAGGGTATTTATGGGATCGGGATGCACGCCACAACATGTTTCATTGATTTTTGCCATGAACATGTAAGGGAGAGGGGTGCTATGTGTTTTAGCCCAAAGGATCGTCCCGTGTAATACTTCACAACTCCTTTAGTGTAAGGGTTGCTCATATTATTCAGCGGGCATGAACTATCATCTCCTGCTACCTGATTACTATGTTAAAGTTGTTTACTTAAAGCGATCTAATTCAATTCTAAACTGTCTCCTACACGTGCGCTACCCGTCCTATGCCTATGGTGTAGGAGGCTTTGGACCTACTATTTGGGTGGTTCTAGACACTACTTAGGATGCTCAAAATGATAAAACTAGGCGCACATTCGAAACATATAGGACTTCATACAAAGTCAATAAATGGCTCAAGTTGGCCTCCATACGTAAGCAGCAAATTGCACGCAAGTAGACAGTTTCAAATTAGAAGATGTTAAGTCATTAAGTCCTATAAACATGGTCTCTATGTGATACTGATTTCCTGTAATGTACATGCAGCATTGTAGCTTTAGACTAATGCATTGGCAGATTAAAGGTATTGTAGGTCCTATAGGCATGATATCTAATTGTTTTCACAATGAGCCGGTGCAGCTGTTTAAAAAACATGCTTCTTAGGCGGGTGACAGTATCCTATAGGCAGGATTTCTAATGACTGACAATCGAATATGATTTTATAATATTTCATCCCTATAGGCATGTCATCTAAGTGTGGAAGTACAACGAAGCAACAAAAGTAGTCAATTAATTGATTAAGATCCTACAGTCATGATATCTAGGTAAGCAGTGCAATAAAAGCAATAGAAGCGACTGAGTTGAGGTAGTTATAGTTGCCATAAAAGTGTTATGGAAATAAAAGAGAGTGCCACGAGGGAGACAAAAAAAATTAAGTTCAGAAGTAACCCTACGAGAACAAGGGATCGGAGGTATGTAACTAAGGATATTCATAGGTGCGTAAGAACATCAAAAACTATGTCAGGTATACAATGTAATAAGCTCGCATCTTTACAAGAGTCTGAGACTCTTCCCTAAATGCTATAACGAAAGACTAGCTGAGGAAATAAGGAAGAAGGCATCAAACTAATCATAGTGACCTAAATAAATAATGGTCTTTTAACAACTCTCACTACAATATCGTATGGACTATATAAGAAAGTGGTACCTATTAAAATCCAAAGTAATATTCGAGATCATATGAGTTGCACGAAATTCCAATATATGTGGGTACTAAGATAAGCCAAGTATTCATGCAACAAGTGGCAGAACGAACAATAAAAGTAATTGCTTACTTTTAATGAAAGCTGAGAAGGGACGAAAGGAATTATTCAATCTATGACCCAGAGTTAGTTGCGTTATGAACACACATAAGATTTCAGAGTGTTATCCATGCAGCAAATATGTTGACAATGATACAGTATAGCAGATGCCAGTATAAGTTAAAAGAAAGAATTGAGTCCACATCACAGACAAAAGCTTGAATTGCTAGAAGGTTATGTCATGGATGTTCCATAGCGTCCACGAGGGGCTAAAGTAATTACTAATACCCTGAGCTGCAGATCAGAAGATAGTGTAAACCTACTTAAAGGATGAGATAGAAGAGGAAACTAAAGAGTTACATCAGCTAAGTGAATTAGGAGTTTGATTATTAGACCCCGATGAGTATAGAAATCGTGATTCAGAACATTGTAGAATCACTCTAAATATCAGAGGTACAAAAGAGATAGTACAACGGCCATATTCTATAATGGCTCTACAATAAATCTAGTTAGAAGAGTACCAACCTCATAAGAAGTCAATATGAAACTTCCGCCTGATTGTGTATGCACATGAGGTACAAGTATTATAGTAGAGTATTAAGGTGTGGATGTGAATTCCACCTATATGGAAGGGAGGTAATGAAAGAGATAGAAGATACGATACACGATTTAAAGGTAAGTAAGGTACAGGTGAAGAAGGTACGAGATGCCCAAGTACAAAAGGTTACGGATAATCCAGTTATTAGATAGAGGGCTGGAAGCGTCGTAATTATGTATCAAGAAATGATTGTTGTATCTTCAGTGGCATATCTTCTTGCCTATGGTTTCCAGGTACATAGAGGTCTAGTTAAGAGAGTAAAGAAGAGTTAGAGATGATATGATGTCGCTCTTGAGGTTCCAGAATAACATAAGGAAATCTATGTGTGATACGTAGTTAAAGGAAGGTTGCGAGAAGTATAAATATATATACGTAGGTCGCACGCTAAAGTATGGTAGAGCGACAAGGTTTTAGGTAGACAGGAGTAAGGATAAGAAAATGTGAGTGAGAAGGTGACGAGAATAGGTAAGTCCTCAGGATTAAACCCATCACAACAAGAGAGCTTATGGTTTTCATAAGTTATAAAAAGATCAGTATAGCCTGAATGAACTCGGAGGAGTTTAAGACTAGGAGCATTTAAAAAAGAGGGAATGATGCCCTAGTAGTAGAATAAGGGTGTAATTGTGATAATTGATAAGTGGATGATATTTCGGCCTTCGAAGTATTGTATCGTCCCTAGGTGGATCAGGCAAATGACTTTAGAAGTTCCCTAATGATACGTGAGCCCTAACGACAATGTATTACGTAAGAGGTTTCAAGTTATCAGTGGTATATTCTAGATCAACATTAAGGTGAATCAACAACAAACGGATAAATGTTCAAAAGTATGAGATGAGATTAGGCCATCACTCTTAAGATGAACAGTAATGAGGATGAACTAAAGGATTTAGATTTGTACATATAGGATAAGCAGCGAGAGAGTAACCTGGAGTTGGGTAGCAGACCTTGGTAATGATAAATCAAAGCAAGTGTTGTGGTATAGTATAAGCTACCTAGATATAGTAAATCCATAAGCATATCTAATTAAGGCTATGAAACAAGATATAGCAATAGTCGTAAGTTCGACAAGTACCGAGCGAAGAACTTCTGTACACCTATGGATGCCAAGAGGGACAACTTGTCATAGTTCTGTATATGTTCACAAATTGAGGCTTGGAGATTGGTTAAAAGCTGGAGGACAAAGGAGAGAAGAATCACATAGGTGCATATATAAGGACAGAGTCGTACAGGCTGCATGACATAAGGTAGCAACAGTCACGAGATTGGAACAATTCCGACCACAAGTCGTGGTGTGAGAAAGACGCCTAAAGGGGGAATGCCCTAGCCTTTGTATTTATTCACAGAACAGGTGCTTAGACGGAAAGGACAGCAGTAATGTATTTGTAAGAGCTATAGGTTATGAGACTGATAAGCGCCATTCAAGGACGAATGTTCCAAAGGGGGGAATGATGTTACAACCCATGTTTTCGTACGTATGAGTACGTCATAAGTCAATTGATGTAATCTTAGAAATGAAATCATCTTTGCAAATTTTACAAAGTTAGTTCTAGTGAAGAACAACACCTCTTTGAGGTTGTGTTGTCATTGAGGATAGTTGTGGGCTGTGTTCGGCTAAAATTTCAAGTTTTTCTACTGTCTAAGGTGAGTATAATAGCCTAATAATTGTGCTTAAGCTTTATTATATGTTGGTTAAGTTGTTAGGATGATAAACTATTAAATAATACTTGGATTAGCTTGAGATGTTGTTGTTCTTGATGGATTGATTTGAAAGTTACTCTTATGAACTTTAAGTGGATGGAAATTATGGAAACTAAATTGGCTATGATATTTTTAGTATGATTATGTTGGTTTACATGTCAATCTTATTGAGGAAATTAGTAACTAGAAAAGGAAATTTCTATAAAGCACTTGGAAGTTGCCGATAGTGATATTATCTTGCATTGGGCTATTTCGGGTAACTTTAAAATTGAGTACAAGGTTGGAAATCTATTAAAAGGTATTGGTTATTATACTAAATATATTACTAAGTTCAAGAATGAATGATAATGGGGTTGAAGGGTGCTAAAGGGATTCAATCTGAGCTTGCCGCTCGTCGTGATATGTTGATGACTTGTTAATGAAATATTTTGTACCCTATTGTTGATGTTGTTCTTGTTGTATAGCTCTGGTTATTGTTGTTGTTGGTATATGGTATTGGAGAATGCCCTTGTTACAGGGAGATGCTGCCCAAATTTACGTAAAACGAGGTACTAGCTTATGTTACAGACTTAGTCTTTATTCAGCACTGATTTTGAATCTCCTTATGCTATAGTAGACTGAGTTGAGTTGCTTTAAGAGTTGCTTGGAAGCTATTAAGGACTCAACTAGATTAAGGTATGCTAAGGCTAAACCTTTTCTTCATTTTGGCATGATCCAATAACTACATGTGTTTGTTAATGAGACATAAAGAGAAGTTCATATTCCTAAATTTATGAACATTGGCCTAGTCTCTTAAGTTACAGTATTCTCCCTTATCGGGACTTTCTATTCAGTTAAGTATTGTCTTCTTCCAGTCTAGAGAGCATAGGGTGTGTGTATATATATATATATAGTATTAAAGTATTTTCATCACCATTGAGCTATAATCGATGTGCAGGTCCCTATTGGGCAACCTCTGATCAGATAGTACGTTATATACCGAGCCTACTGTGGTCGAGTGCCTATGAGTGAGCCCAAAATGGCCGAGATACATATCCAAGTATGACAGAGCGCCTACGAGCGAGCCTATTACGGTAGAGCAGTTACACATACCGAGCCTTATAGGGTCGTACATCTATTTCACTTATTATATTGAGAGAGTTGAGACAGTATCAGCAGGTAAGCATATCTTCATATTATCTTTGACTCCAAGTTACTTTCAGTTATTGTATTATCAGTTCAGTTACAGCTTTCAGTTATTCGATTTTTCTTACATACTCGGTACATTGTTTCGTACTGATGTCCCTTTTGCCGGGGTCGCTGCATTTCATGCCTGCTAGTCCTGATAGACAGTTGGAT
>AWOL01S0021697.1:71402-84492 GCA_000715115.1 Nicotiana otophora | reverse complement strand
TATATATATATATATATAGGTTTGATGGGTAGGTGGAGGCCATGTCCCGACCATGATACGGTTCCGCTATTTATAGAGGCTTGTAGACGAGTCCTATATATTTTGTATATCAGTAGATGTTCATGGAGACTTCGTCGGCCTGCATAGTAATATATATCAGCTTTTGGGTATGTTTACCCCATAGATGAGAGAGGCATTATTTTCAGACGATTCAGAATATGGCCTCATCGGCCTAAGTTGAGGGTTACTGCTCCAGAGTTCACAGTTAAAGAGTGGTACGCCCGGGCCGAGTATGGTACCGGGTGACGGCCACGCCTCTTCAGGTTTGGGGCATGACAAATAGTGCTGACTCAAATCTTGATACATCTTGGTGACACATGGATGAATGGAATACCTCGCAGTGTGGGCCTCCTCAAGTATAAACTCATCAAACCCATCCACATTGGGCATACATATCCGGCCCTACATATGCAACATCCCATCATCTCTAATAAAAACCTCCTTGGCATCGCCGTGCTATATTGTGTCCTTAAAGGCAATCAATTAGGGGTCGTCATACTGACGTTCTTTAATGCGCTCATACAGAGAAGATCGAGAAACCACGCAAGCAAGTGTCATGTCCCAAACTCGGGGAGCACGACCTGCACTGAACCGAGATAACTCGGCTGAGCAAGCCTGTACATTACCTTCTACCTGAACTTATTCAAGAATAATAGTAAAATCCAATTCATTAATTAAGCGGTGAGGAGGATCAAGTAAACAACAACTCAAACTCGTTATCAGTTGTTACATCATTTATAAGTTTCAAAGTACATACTCTTTCATAGTTTGATGTGGAACGTGCGATCCAATTACAACATTACCAATTTGACTTTCCCCATACCAACATACCACCCACACTATGTTTACGGAGCCTCTATTAGATACAAAAGAGTACAATGATAGTGCCGACAACAAGGCTCCGGCTATACCTCAAAACATGGTGATAAAATGAACAAAAGATACATGACCCCAAGTGAAGTGGGGCTCACCAAATCAACTGGGAAAAGAGTGTAGTGCTATCGCTGGTCAGTGTTGCCTACTGTGGAACCACCTGCATCCATTAAAGATACAGCCCCCCGACAAAAAGGGCGTTCGTACTGTCGTATAGTACTAGTATATATGACTAAACACTCTCTCAAAGCAACGAGCAGTAGTGCATGTAAGGATAATCATAATATCAGTTAAATCCTCAAACAATTACCAAACATCAAATTAGAGATAAGTTGGGAAATCTTTGGTACCGGTATACCACTCTTCACTATTTCGATTACGATTTCCAACACAGTCACCACAGTGTGTGCGGCATGGCATCCGATCATGACCCGATAGGCTAGGACGTCTCATGCGATACATCAACCAAATCACAATTTCAATTACAATTCTAAGACAGTCACTGCCATGTGTGCGGTATGGCGTCCGATCATGACCCGATCGGCTAGGCCGTCTCATGCGAGACATCAACCAAATCACAATTTCAATAACAATTCTAACACAGTCACCGCCATGTGTGCGGCATGGCATCCGATCACGACCCGATCGGATTGGCCGTCTCATGTGAGATATCACCCTTTTCTATCAATCATCATGTTTCATATTTCTTGCACATCTCTTCATTTCGTTGGCACTAATGGCCACAGTTGTATTATTTCTCTTGGCACATTTGCCGTGTTTCATATTTCACATTTCGTATTACGTGATTCTTATTTCATGTTTCGTATTTCATGCAAACCTTTTTACTTTCAACCATCATCATGGACTGTCCAACAACAAAGCCTTTCTATTCAAGACATTTAAGCACACATTTGAGGAAATAGGAGTTTTAGGCACATTACGATTTCTTACACAAGATTTTATTAGCTTTCCTTTGAAACACAACTTGAAGTCAAGGAATTTAGATATGCAAGTCCTACATTGAAAACATTCCCAAATATTAGTACAACAGAACAAGAGCATTTGAATTACATATTGATCACGGATGTCTTTTGACACCAGCTTATCCGGGTAATCGATTCACAATAAGCCACTCGAGACTTACATGGTTATAATGAGGTTAACTTTTAAGAGAATAGTTTAGCCAACATACCTTAATTAAGCTTCTTTAACTCTAAATGTTCCGGAAATCTAAGCAACTTCAATCTATTTTAGAAAAGTAGCAAATGGAACCAAAATTAAGAAGATGATCATGGTTCTAGCTCATTTGAGAATTTTAACAAGCACTAGGTCTATATTAAGGTTTAAAGGTCCTTTTTTGGTGGATTCCTTTTTCCACAACCCATTCTTTACTATTTTAGCTCAACAATCTATTTACATCCCTTGATCAATCATGCATGCAAAATAAGCCACTCACATACCCATGAATTATCTTACTACTTGCCCATTTCTAGTTAAATTTCGAAATTAAGAGATAGGGTGTAGAATCTTACTTCTAGGATGAAGACCTAGTGTGCTTCCCTTTTTAATTCTTCTACGATTTTGAGTATGAATCGGGGAATAATTGATTGAGGAACTCTCTCCATCTCTAGAGCCTTTTCTCTCTCTCCAAATATCAAGTCCTCCCTTCAGAAAAATGTCTATAGGGTCTAAATAACGAAATGGGGTCGGCTTATAAAAACCCAAAAATAAATCTCCGAAATGGGATCTGCGGTCGCATATGCGACCACATAACGCTTATGTGATCCGCGAAATAGTCCGCAAAATGGCCCTCCGGAACTGGGCTGGTCTTCCCCAATATGCGGCCGTAAGGCGGTCTACAGACCTATTCTACGATCGCACGATGCACCTCAGAACCTCCCTCCGCAAAATTTCCATGCTGGCTCTGCGATAAGTGTGCGGCCCGCGAAATCGTTTTGCGGTCGCTTAATGGGCCGCGAAATGACATCCAAAAATGGCCTAAATGACTGCTTCACTTCGTGGCTATTCTGCGACCCATAGAGTGATTCGGAGGCCATATAATGGGCTGTATAAATGCCCAATTCTGCCAAATATTTTCCTCCAACTATCATTAACACATACACCTACCTCGGCACCACAAAACCTCTGGTTTTTTTAGGAAAGATTTTACGGGGCCTTACAGCAAGAACCCGGCTAGGCTCCGAAAAATCCAGTCTCGCAAACTGATTTGTATATCCTGAACATCCATGGCTAGTGGCCTCTCTGCTACCGCAAAATATGCCAAACTGCCCATACTCTAAGCCTTTGTACTCAAGGCATGGACCACCACATTGGCCTTCCCGGGATGATACAAAATGGTGATCTCATAGTCTTTCAGCAACCTTAACCATCTTCTCTGCTTCAAATTAAGGTTCTTCTGCATGAACAAATATTGGAGACTCCGATGGTCGGTATAGACCTCGCATGGAACACCATATAGACATTGCCTCCAAATCATCAATGTGTGAACAATAGTTACAAATTCTAAGTCATGCACAGGGTAACTGTCGAGATGCATAGGCAATCACCCTACCATCTAGCATCAACACCGCGCCAAGCCCAATACATGATGTATCACAATACAAAGTGTAATACCCGAAACTTGTAGGCAACACAAGCACTGGGGCCATAGTCAATGTAGTCTTGAGCTTCTAAAAATTCACCACACTTGTCGGACCATCTAAAAGGAGCACCCTTTTAGATCAATCTGGTCAAAGGTGCAGCAATGGATGTGAAACCCTACACAAAACGATGATAATATCCAGCCAAACCAAGGAAACTCTAGATCTCAGTTACTGAAGACGGTCTGGGCCAACTCTGAATTGCCTCAATCGTCTTCGGATCTACCTTGGTCCCCTAATTATACCACGTGACCCAGAAATGCCACCGAATCAAGCCAAAACTCACGTTGGAGAATTTTGCATCTAACTTCTTCTCTCTCATTGTTTGGAGCACGATCCTCAAGTTCTACTCATGGTCCTCCCGACTGCGAGAATACACCAAAATATCGTCAATGAACATATGATGAAAGAATCCAGACATGGCTGGAACACACTGTTCATTATGTGCATAAATATTGTTGGGGCATTAGTCAGCCCAAATGACATCACTAAAAACCCGTACTAACCATACTGAGTCCTGAAAGCAGTCATTGGGAATTCTGATTCATGAATCTTCAACTGATGATACCCTGACCTCAAACCAATCTTCGAGAACACTCTAGCACCCTGAAGCTGGTCAAATAAGTCATGAATGAGTGGTAGTGGATACCTTTTCTTGGTTGTAAATTTGTTCAACTTCCTATAGTCAATACACATCCTCATAGAGACGTCTTTCATCTTCACAAATAGAACTGGAGCACCCCAAGGCAAGACATTGGGTCGGATAAAACATTTATCAACCTACACCTGAAGTTGTTTCTTTTGCTCCTTTAATTCTATTGGTGTCATATGATATGGTGGAATAGAAATGGGTTGAGTGCCTGGCACCAAGTCAGTACCAAAATCAATATCCCTATCGAGTATCATGCCCAACAGGTCTACTGGAACAGATATGGGAAATATCTCACCACCGGAACTGACTCAACGGGAGGAGTATTAGAACTGACATCCCACACAAAGGCTAGATATGCTCCAGGAATAACTCACGCGCCAATAATTACAATCCACCAGGCGTAGTCACAAGCTCAATATCTCAATCCCCCTGGTGTGGTCGTGGGCTATTAGTCCAGATCATATCACACAGAAAAATATATATACAAAATTACATGTACATGACCAATAAATATCGAATATCATACCAGTGGACTGATATAAATGACATGGTATGGTGTATGTAGGTGACAAGTGTGCTATGATAACTCAAATTAGCAATTCTATCACAAAAACAACAGTTATCAAGTTAAATCATGATACTGGCCTCTATGTAACATCAAATGTGGCTCAATTAGGTCACAACGTGGTACAAATATGAGAAACATCATAACATATATCTTGACAATCTATTCAAGGAATTTCATAACTAAAGCACTACCCCGAGCATGGATAAACACCCTGGTGCATGCATATGGGCTCAGCCCCGCACATGTGCACCACCCATAGCACGTAGATATCACAAATAACTCAGGCAACTAGTGCCTCAACCATGTTTTGGTAAGATACTTACCTCAATCAAGAAAAATCATTCCTGTAACAAGCCCATTCCTCGTGAATCAACCTTCGCACGGCCCGAATCTAGCCAGATTAACTTAATATAATCAATAAAAGCCACATGAATCGATTCCAAATAATAAAACTAAGATCTTTAACCAAAATCAAAAAGTCAACCCAAAAAGTCAACCTGAGGCTCGTGCCTCGGAATCTGAACAAACTCACAAATTCCAAATACCCATTCGATTGAGAGTCCAACCATACCAAATTCATCAAATTCCAACCACAAATCGTCCCTCAAATCATCAAATCTCATTCTCAAATAACATAGTCCAAAAACCCCCAAATCCCAACTTAAATTCATAAATATTAGGTGTATTAATCAATGGGATATTGCAATATCTATCATCAAAAGTGATTAAATTTCAATTAGCTCTTCAATTAGGAAAAGCACTCTAGAGATCGCCTTGGACCAAGCTCGCAAAACAAAAATGAGAAAAACACTCAAACACTCGATATTATAGAGTCTACCAGCAAAATTGCATCTATGATCCATAACAACGCCCCTGCGATATCGTATTTGCGGCCAAAATCACGCACATGTGAACTCCACTTATATCCAAACCTACCGCTTCTTCGGACATACTCCCGCACCTGTGGAGCCCTTCCACATCTACGGTCCATGCTACATCAGCCAAACTCCGCTTTTGTGGACCCCTCCTCGTAGAAGTGCATACGGTTCTATGGAATTCTATGAACCTCCTATGGCAAGGAAAACCCTAAACCTGCACAACAAAAGTTGAACTTGTGTCTCTACATCTTTGGCCAATCTCACCGCAGGTGCGAAAGCACCAGAAGTCAAAAGCTTCAGCAATAACACCAAGTCCCAAAAAGGCCTGAGCTATATCTAATACACCCCCGAGGCCCCCGGGAACCCGTCCAAACTTACAAATCAATCCTAAAACATAACAAGAACCTTCTCTAGGCCTCAAATAAAATAAAACAATATCAAAACCTGAAATCACATCTCAATTTAAGCCTAATGAACTAATGAACCAATGAACTTTCATCTTTTAAAACTCATGCCAAACCATATTAAATCAACTCTGAAGGACCTCAAATATTACATGCAGGTCCCAAATGACACAACAGACCTATCCTAACTCTGGGAACCAAGATACGAACCTGATATTATCAAATTCAACTCTCGATCAAACCTATTAACCTTCCAAACATTCCATTTTCCAACTTTCACCAAACAACACCAAATCAACCTACAGACCTCCAAATCAACATCCGGACATAGGATTGACTCCATAATTACCATAAGAAGCTATTGGAACCATCAAAAACCCTATTCCGGAGTTATCTACGCAAAGGTCAAACTCTCGTAAACTCTTTCAGCTTAAGCTTCCAACCTTGGGACTAAGTTTTCCAATTCACTGCAAAACATCACCGAAGCCTAACCAACCACCTAGCATGTCATGAAACCTAAACACACAGACGTAAAGCACCAAATAGGGGAACATGTGCTAAAGTACTCAAAACGACAGGCCAGGTCATTATTTTCTCCTCCTCTTAAACAAGTGTTCATCCTCGAACGAGTCTAGCATCATACTTGCAGTCTCTAAAAGGTGAGGATATCTGCTATGCCTCTCCTGCTCAGTCTCTTAAGTAGCCCCCTACACTAGCTGACCTTTCTAATACACTTCACTGACACTATATTCTTCGACCTCAACTTCCAAACCTACTGATCCAAAATAGCCACCAGCTCCAAATCGTAAGTCAAATCCCTATCGAACTGCACTGTAGTGACGTCCAAAATATGAGATGCATCACCATAATACTTCCGGAGCATCAAAACATGAAATATTGAGTGAACCCCTCATAGATTAGGTGTCAAGGCAAGTCTGTAGGCCACCTCTCCCACGCTCTCAAGAACATCCAAAGGACCGATATACTTAGGGCTCAACTTGTCCTTATTCTCGGACCTCATCATACCAATCATGGGTGAAACTCTAAGCAAAACCTTCTCCCCCACCATATATGCAACATTAACTGCCTTCATGTCATAATTACTCTTCTGCATGTATTTAGCTATACGAAGCCACTCCTAAATCAACTTCACCTTCTCCGAAGCATCACGGATCAGGTCAATTCCTTACAACCTAGCCTCCCCAGGCTCAAACCAACCAACCGGAGAACGACATCACCTCCTTTATTAGGCCTCATAAGGAGCCATTTGGATACTCGACTGATAGTTGTTTTGGTAAGTGAACTCTATTAAAGGAAGAAACTGATCCTATGAACCTCCAAAGTTAATGACACAGGCATGTAACATGTCCTCCAAGATCTGAATAGTGTGCTCGAAATACCCGTCTGTCTAGGGATGAAATGCTATGCTCAACTCTACCTATGTGCCCTACTCTCGCTGCTCTACTCTACTAAATTGTGGTGTGAACTGAGTGCCTCAATCTGAGATAATAGATACGGGCACACCATGAAGGCGAACAATCTCACGAATATAAATCTGAGCCAACTACTCAAAAGAGTATATATCACGACTGGAATAAACTGTAAAGAATTGGTCAGTCTGTCCATAATGACCCATACTACATCAAATTTCCTAAAGGTCCGTTGAAGTTTAACTATAAAATCCATGGTGATACTCTTCCACTTCCACTCTGCAATGTCAAGCCTGTGAAGCAAACCACCCGGTTTCTGATGGTCGTACTTACCCTGCTGATAATTCAACACCATGCAACATAATCAACAATATCATTCTCCATCCTCCGCTACCAATAGTGCTACCCCAAATCTAGTACATCTTTGCGGCACCCGGATGAATGGAATACTGTGAACTTTGGGCCTCCAAAAGTATCAAATCTCACATCCCATCCACATTCGGCACACAAAACCGACCCTGCATCATCTCCAATAGCAACTTCCTTGGCATCACCGTGTTGCACCATGACCTTTAGGACAAGAAAGTAGGGATCATCACACTGACACACTCAAATAAGAAAGACACTGAAACCACGCAAGCAAGAACCTGGCTGGGCTCCAAAATATCCAACCGATTGGTCAAAGCCTGAACATCCAATGCTAACGTTCTCTCCCCTACTGGAATAAGCGAGACTCCCCATGCTCTTAACCTTCCTACTCAAAGTATTGGCCCCAACATTGGCCTTCCCCGAATGTTAAAGAATTGGCGATATCATAGTCCTTTAATAGTTCTAACGACTTCAATTGCCTTAAGTTCAGATCCTTTTGCTTGAAAAAGTGATGAAGACTCCTATGATATGTGAACACCTTATAAAACATTCCATAGAGATAGTGCCTCAAAATCTTCAATGCATGAGCAGCCTATGCCATAGAGATAGTGCCTCAGAATCTTCAATGCGTGAACAATGGCTGCCAACTCCAAATCATGTACAGGGTAGTTCTTCTCATGTGTCTTCAACTAACGTGAAGCATATGTAATAACTATACCATCCTACATGAATACACATCCAATGCAAATCCGCAAAGCATCACAATAAATTGTATATGAATTCGATGTTGAAGGCAAAATCAGAACTGAAGCTACGGCAAAGACAATCTTGAGCTTTTGAAAGCTCTCCTCTCACTGATTGGTCCACCTGAATTGGGCACCCTTCTGGATCAATCTAGTCAAAGGTGCAACAATGGACGAGACACCCTCCATAAAACGACGGTAATACCCGACGAAACTAAGGAAACTACCGATCGCAGTAGCAAAAGACGGTTTGGGCCAACTCTGAAGTGCCTCCACCTTCTTCAGATGCAGCTTAATCCCCTCACTAAATAACACATGGCCCAAAAATTCCACCGAATCAAGCCAATAATCACACTTGGAGAATTAAGAGTGGAGCAGGATCCTTAGATACTGCTCGTGATCCTTCTGGCTACGTGAATATACCAATATGTCATCAATGAGAACTATGACGAAGGAATCAATATAGGGTTGAAATACACTATTCATCAAGTGCATAGAGGTTGTTGGGGCATTGGTCAGCCCAAAAGACATCACGGGAAACTCATAGTGACCATAGCGGGTCCTGAAAGCTGTCTTCAAAATATCTGAAGGCCGAATCGTCAACCGATGATACCCCGATCTCAAATCAATCTTTGAGAACACCCTAGCACCCTCAAGGTGATCAAATAAATCATCGATATGCGGTAGTGTGTATTTATTCTTAACAATAACTTTTATCCAGCCGCCTATAATCAATACACATCCTTATTGAGTTATCCTTCTTCTTCATAAATAGAATCGGTGCAACCCAAGGGGACACACTGGGCTTGATGAAACCCTTAGAAATAAACTCCTAAAGTTGTCTCTTCAACTCAATAGGTGACATGTGATATAGTGAAATAGACATTACCCTCTGCTAGCAATTATCTCATCTTAAATAAAGGGTATAATCTCATCCCAATTAAGGAAAATAATTTCATCATATCAATATGAGGATTTACCCCTCAATAACTCCTACACTAACATGTGTAGTTTTAGGGTTAGGTTGTTTCAACCTACCCTTCCTCGGTGACTAAAGATACTTCCAAAAATATTTTTATTTTGCATACAAAGAAAATTGAAATACAAATACATTAAACTCATAACCTTTCACACCATATATAGCTTCATTAGTACTTTCAACCATTCACAACATCATTATTTTGTTGGCTCTCTTGGCCACACATATGATTCATCATTCATGGCATGGTAGTCATATCTCATATTCCATATTTTTATTTCTTTACTTTCAAGGATCTGTTACATCTCGTATTTTCGTACGTAAAAGTTTTGTCGTAAGATAATCGACGTAGACTCGGGGATGAGATTATATTAAGGTTATAATCATTTATGATACTTATAACTAGCGATAAGTAAGTACCGTGAAGGTTAAAGAACGAATCAAAGAATATGAATTTCATTAAAGGTTGTTGATTTGGGATAAAATATAGTCTGAGCGATAATGCCTGGTATTTATGGACTAGTGCCATACAAGGTACTACATGACCATGATAGTAAGGTGTACAAGGTATGTTAAAAGTGAGTAGTATTTTTAGTGAGTTGAGATAATTCTTAATTATGTGAGTAATTGGTTAATTATTGGGTAATGGGATATTATCTAATTAATTAGGGATATATATTGGATAAGGATTAAATGGCATAATGTGGCAGCCCCCCATTCAAATTAAGTGACTCACCATCCTGATTGATAGGTGTCCATCTTAAGTAATATATACATGACACTTACGTGACTCACCATCTTAATTAAAAGGTGGCCATCTTAAGTAATATACAAATGACACTTACGTAAAGACATTTAGAAGTTTGGCTGCATTTGACCTTAAAATATCCAAGTAAGAAGTCTTATAACTTTCTTCCTTATTCAAACCTTGCAAAACAGATGTTAACCTCAATCCAACGAGATTTCAACACAATTTCTTGAAAAACAATATTCCAAAGGTAATTCTTAACACCTTAGCAATGTGAGATTTTGCGATTCTAAAGGAGTACAGTGAAACCTTTTCCAAGAATTTCATACGGATTTTCCCTACTCCATGTATGTTAAGGCTATCCCTTCTTTCTTTTTGGCATGATGTATACGACACAAACGAAACGAGCAAATGCACAACTTCCATAAATTACTCTATTCGTAGAAATGCTAGAGATGCGTATATTCTTGTTTTACCATAAGTCTTATTATTCTATTATCTGTTCATGGGTATCAGAAAATACGTAAGTTGATAAAGTCTGTTTCATGATATAAATTAGAGGCATAATGGTCTTATGACACTCCGGAAGATGTTATTGACGCACATATCATGTGTTGTATTCATTTACATTGACCCATGACCAGATGGCATTATATACACGTATATATGTATAATATATTTATATGGGATATGGAAAGAGGTTACGGCGTTATATACACACCACCACCTGATCAGTTGGTATATGTTGATGATTTTGCCCACAGTGGCCGAGAAGATATGATGGGATGCCCTCAGAGGCTTGATGATATTATGTACACATATACCTATGCATGACACGACATTTATACGCACGTGCATGACATTTTAAATATTTCAGGATTTACAAAGTTATTTAGACTTACAAGTGAAATTTTTTATTCCATATTTCATCTATGTGTTTTATGTACCGATTTTTATGCCTTAAATACTCGGTACATTATTCGTACTGATGCCCTATTTCCCGGGCCTGCATTTCATGCCCACAGGTGCAGGTAGCCAAGCCGACGGTCCCCCTTCCTAGGATCCTTGATCAGTGAGAGTTGGCGTGCTCTATTTGATCCGGAGCTGCTTTTGATTTTGGTATGATATGATTTTATAGATGTATGGGTATGATGTGGCCAAAGCCCGTCCTTGTATAGTTGTATATTCTATTAGAGGTCTGTAGACAGTATGTATAGTTGGATAGTATGTGGCCTTGCCGGCTTCCAGTTTTTGATATATAGTTGTGTATAGTAGCCTTGCCGGCTCACCCCACTTTATTCCGCATGTTTATATATATATATATATGTCTTTTGGATAGATTTCCCTCACGTACACTAATCATGTTTATATCTTAGACACATGCTTAAGGGTGTTCGCCAGGTAGGACTCGGGCATCCGTCGCAGCCATCGGTTTGGGTCGTGACAAAAGTGGTATCAGAGCTATTTTGTCCTATGGTTGTCTACAGACCGTGTCTAGTAGAGTCTTGTTTATGGGCGTGTAGTGCACCACACTTATAAACAGGAGGCTACAGGACATTTAGGATGGTTACTTTTCCTTCTAATCCAGATTGTGTGATAGAACCGAGTCGTAAGTATCCACTCCTGATCTTTGCCTTATTTATGATTTTAGTAATGCCTATTACTACTAGACGACAGGCACAATCCACTAGCATGGGTAAGAAGTCTACGGAGTTTTTAGAAGGAGATATAAGTTACACTATAGAGTCAGATCCATCGAAGATCATGGGTTCTATCGAGGAGGATCCATCCGGGGATCCATCTAAGTCATCCATTTGAGCAGTTTCGATCTCACCGGCAGCAGATGGGGTGAGAACAGTTCCAACCTCACCAAGGCCCTTATTCATTATCAGGGCCCATTGCTCAGGGTATAAGGGGAGCAGTGCACGAATTGGCACAATTAGGTTCCCCTCAGGCTCAAAATTATGTCAGTGTATTTACAGACACCAGCTCTTCTGAGGTTCCAGATAGTCCACAGTCTTGGGAGTCCGNGCACAATTGGGTTCCCCTCAGGCTCAAAACTATGTCAGTGTATTTACAGACACCAGCTCTTCTGAGGTTCCAGATAGTCCACAGTCTTGGGAGTCCGTCAATCAAGGTTCTTTTGTGTATGTTGGGGGACATGTAGAGGAAGAGGATAACAGTCGGGCCAAGAGGAGGAAAGTAACTGATAAGGATATGAAAATTCCACTTCGAAGTGTGTCTAACTGAGGCTCTCATATAGGACGAGGCAAGGACCCTCTACTGTAGATTTCCTCCAGATGTTAGATTTTGGTGGTTGAGCTCCACTTCTTCTTGGAGTATTACCAAGTCAGGGTTATAAATATGTTAGGTGGTTGTAAGGAGGTAGGGAGCCTTGTCCCGACTTATATATATTATGGTTATGTTTCTTAGAGGTTTTGCAGACAGTATTACGTGTATAGTTTTGGGTATGACATGCCTACGACCTTGTCGACTCCTATGCATATAAACGTTTTTCTAAATTACTTATGCGAGTTATGTCTTAATATTGTTACTTATATATATATATATGGCCCGTAATGGCCTGTGATAGATTTGATAATAAACAAGGATAAGGTACGTGGTGTTCGGTTGGGTAGAACTTGATGTTATAATTGGTATGGATTGGTTGGCCTTTTGTTATGCTAACATCAAGTGTAGATCAAAGATGGTTTGATTTCAATTCC
>AWOL01S0021697.1:56470-69505 GCA_000715115.1 Nicotiana otophora | reverse complement strand
TTTTTCTAAATTACTTATGCGAGTTATGTCTTAATATTGTTACTTATATATATATATATATATATATATATATATATATATATGTGGCCCGTAATGGCCTATGATAGATTTGATAATAAATAAGGATAAGGTACGTGGTGTTCGGTTGGGTAGAACTTGATGTTATAATGGGTATGGATTGGTTGGCCTTTTGTTATGCTAACATCAAGTGTAGATCAAAGATGGTTTGATTTCAATTCCCAGGAGAGCCTGCTTTGGAATGGAAAGGTAATACGGCAACCCCGATAGGTAAATTTATTTCCTATCTCAAGGCAAGGAATATGATCAGAAAGGGCTATATTTATCACGTAGTTTGGGTTCGGGATGTGGAAATAAAGTCACCAACCATTCAGTCCATCCCTGTGGTTAATGAGTTTCCCGATGAGCTTCTGGGTCTTCCGCCAGAGCGAGAAATTGAGTTTTCTATTGACCTACTACGAGATACTCATCCAATATCTATTCCTCCCTATAGAATGGCCCCCACAGAGGAAAAAGAGTTGAAGGAACAACTAAAGGACTTTCTTGAAAAAGGCTTTATCAGACCTAGTACATCACCGTGGGGAGCACCTGTGTTATTTGTGAGAAAGAAAGATGGTTCCTTACGGATGTGTATTGATTATAGACGGTTGAATAAAGTGACGATCAAGAATAAGTACTCGCTCCAGAGGATTGATGATTTATTTGATCAGTTACAAGGTGGGGGAAGGATGTTACATCTCGTGTTTTCGTACGTAAAATTTTTGTCGTAAGTTAATCGACGTAGACTCAGGGATGAGATTATCTTGAAGTTATAATCATTTATGCTACTTATAACAAGCGATAAGTAAGTGCCGTGAAGGTTAAAGGGTAAACGAATCAAAGAAAATGAGTTTCATTGAAGGTTGTCGATTTGGGATAAACTATGGTCCAAGCGATAATGCCCGATATTTATGGACTAGTGCCATACAAGGTACTACATGACCATGATAGTAAGATGTACAAGGTATATTAAAAGTGAGTAGTATTTTAGGTGAGTTGAGATAATTCTTAATTATGTGGGTAATTGGTTAATTATTGGGTAATGAGATATTACCTAATTAATTAGGGATATATATTGGATAAGGATTAAATGGCATGATGTGGCAGCCCCCCATTCAAATTAAGTTACTCACCATCTTGATTGATAGGTGGCCATCTTAAGTAATATATACATCACACTTACATGACTCACCATCTTGATTGAAAGGTGGTCATCTTAAGTAATATACACATGACACTTACGTAAAGACATTTAGAAGTTTGGCTTCATTTGGCCTTAAAATAACCAAGTAAGAAATCTTATAACTTTCTTCCTTATTAAAACCTTGCAAAACAGATGTTAACCTCAATCCAACGAGATTTCAACACAATTTCTTGAAACAAAATATTCCAATGCTAATTCTTAACACCTTAGTAACGTGAGATTTTGTGATTCTAAAGGAGTACGGTGCAACCTTTTCCAAGAATATCATATGGATATTCCCTACTCCCGGTATGTTAAGGCTATCCCTTCTTTCTTTTTGGCATAATCTATACGACACAAACAAAACGAACAAATGCACAACTTCCATAAATTAATCTATTCGTAGAAATGCTAGAGATGCATATATTCTTGTTTTCCCATAAGTCTTATTATTCTATAATTTGTTCATGGGTCTCAGAAAATACGTAAGTGGATAAAGTCTACTTCATGATATTAATCAGAGGCATAATGGTCTTATGACACTACGAAAGATTTTATTGACGCACTTATCATGCATTGCATTCATTTACATTTACCCATGACCAGATGATGTTATATACATGCATATATGTAAAATATATGTATATGGGATATGGGAAAAGGTTACGACGTTATATACGCACCACCACCTGATCAGTTGGTATATGTTGATGATTTTGCCCACATTGGCCGAGATTATATGATGGGATGCCCTCAGAGGCTTGATGATATTATGTACACCTATACCTATGCATGACACGACATTTGTACGCACGTGCATGACATTATAAATATTTCAGGATTTACTAAGTTATTTTGACTTACATGTGGAATTCTTTATTCCATATTTCAAATATGTCTTTTATGTACCGATTTTTATGCCTTACATACTCAGTACATTATATGTACTGGCGCCCTATTTCACGGGGCCTGCATTTCGTGCCCGCAGGTGCAGGTAGACAAGTCGACGGTCCCCCTTCCTAGGATCCTTGATCAGCGAGAGTTGGCGTGCTCCATTTGATCCGCAACTGCTTTTGATTTTGGTATGATTTGCTTGTATACATGTATGGGTATGACGTGGCCAAATACCACCCTTGCACAGTTGTATATTCTATTAGAGGTCTGTAGACAGTATGTATAGTTGGATAGTATGTGGCCTCGCCGACTTCCAATTTTGGATATATAGTTGTCTATAGCAGCCTTGCCGACTCGTCCCATTGTATTCTGCATGTATATATATATATATATATATTGGACAGGTTTTCCTCACGTACACTAATCATGTTTATATCTTAGACGCAAGCTTAAGGTTGTTCGACAGGTAGGACTCGGGCACCCGTCGCGGCCATCGGTTTGGGTCGTGATAGGATCATCATCATAAATATCAACATATGGAACTTTTCATAAATCACAACTTTAGGTTCATTAGTAGTGAAAGCTTTAGACACAATAGATTCATTTCAAAATAATGGAGCAAAATAACTAGCAATTGAAGCACGAGTTAAAATCATAAACGAATGATTCACCACTTATTCTTGAAATACTTTTTCCTAAAAGGGCAACACCTAATTTCAACTTATGAGTATGTAAGAAATCAAATCACATTGGAGATGTTTATAAAAGAGAGCATGGTGATTTACGACTAAAACAGTGGTTCAAATTATAGGTATTAGTTGAAACAACTATATTTTAACACGACTTGAGTACATAAGCCTTTAGGCAATTTTATTTTCCAGAGTAAATTTGGAACAGTTGATTCAACGCTCATTTTAAAATCTTTCACACATCATTTCATCTCATTGGCACCATTGGCCACGAGTATAACTTTCATTATTGGCACGGTGGCCACACTTTATATCCCCAACTCACTTCTTTCCCTTTCAAGCATCTTTATAGATTATAAAAAATGAGAGCATTTGAAATCAAGGCCTTAAGTATAAATATGAGCATTAGGGGTATTATGCGCATTGAGTATTCTTTCCAAGTTATAACTCTTTAACACATAAACTATACTTGAACACATTTCCTAAGGAGATCATGGTGAGATAGGAGTAATTGGAACATGTTTTGAGTGCATACTTCTTTTGACACATAGATTACTCAGGATAATCGAATTTATTAGGAACGCCTCGAAACATAGGAATTAGGAACCTGGGCAAACCATAATTGAAACTTACGGAAACATCATGGAATTCAATTCTTAGAGAGAAGTTTTAGCCAATATACATTTCTCGAGCTTTCCTTAAGTTACTACAATGTTCCAACACCTCTAGAAATATAAATCTATAGGAAGATAGCTAAAATTGGATGATAATTACTAATAATTATTATGCAAAATTGACTACAAATCTCTATAATGGTAATCCCCTACCCCCTCAGCCAATATCAACAAGAAACTACCCAAAATAGTTCAACAAGCCCACATACTACCACCTAATATTACATGCATGGCCTATCTACGATTCCATAACCTAATTAAACCCATAACAATTTCATGAAGGTTTTAGGACAAGGGCTTATCTGGGTAAATGATGGTCTAGTGAGTGGCTTCCCTTGAATCTTCAAGATTGGGGCAAGGATTTATGATTAGAATGACTAGGTCTTCTCCCTCTCTCTCCAAGATACTATCACTTATCTCTAAAACAATAGATTTTTTCTTCAAAATGAGCCCCAAAGGCTACTAATCAAAATGGGGTTGGGTAAAAACAATTTCAAAAATAATGCTTGATAACAATTATGTGGTGCAATTCTGTGGTAGCAGAACAGATACGTAGCTAACAGAATGGCCACAAAATGGTATGTCAATTACGCGATGCCATTTTGGGGTAGTAGAATGGTTATGCGGCTAGCAGAATGGCCAAAAAAGGGTTTTCAAATTCTTTGTCGGATCTAGTCAACTCCACCATGCAATTTTACGACAGCATAATGGTTATGCGGCTAGCAGAATAGCCACAAAATTGTTTTCAAATTTGAATTTTTTCTGATTCATTCCGTGGTGATTATGTGGTTAGCAGAACGTATCCGCTATAGCATAGTGGACCACATTATTATCATTTTTACAAATTCTTCTACCAACTCCATGATGCATTGTACAATACAAAAATCTGATTTGCGGGGCATTACAGTTTTGTACTTTGGCTTAGGCGGGGTTGATCCCGATTACACCATCTACTTCTCAAGATAGTGGAGGACCTCAAATTCCCGCCCCCACACTACAAAATAGCGGGCTCATGTTGATCTGGCTCCGAGTGGTATAACGATAAACCCGTGGTTGCAGTTCAGTCCAAGGTGAGGCTGGTTGTGTCATATGAGGAGCAGAAGAGGTTAGAGATGCTTTTGAAGTATCACCCTCCTCATTGCAACAATGGGCCTTCTGAGGATGCATAGGGTTTCTTACACTACAAGAAATTAGGTTTTCCTTGGCGACTTTTAGTGGCGACTTCAAAACTTGTCACAAAATTAAAAGTATTAGTGGCGACCTTTTTATCCGCAACTAAAGTTGTGTTTTAGTGGCGACTAAAACTATATCGCCACAAATAAGCCTCATTTTTTCTTTTCCTCCGAAAATATGTTTGGCTCAAAAGTTTTTTCTAGCGATTAGTCTAGAGTCACCACTAGAGATATTTTAGAGGCGACTGCATCGCCCCAATAAGTAGAGCTCCTGCGGCGACATTTTTATTGTTGCTAAATCAAAGCCTTAAAAATTAAGAAAATAAAAATTGATAAAGTAAGAAACCCTTCTTTAGATTAATTTTCATTTTAACTCTCTTCCATTACTTTAGTGTTTCCCATGAAGAATAAAACCCTATCCCCTACCGCCCCTCTTCTTCTTAGATCTAGTTCATAGATGTCGACCAACTACTGTAATCGTCGATATTGTACCCACTTCTTCACGGCTATCCAGCTCTGTTCCCCAGGAATCTGTATCTCCTATGCTCTAGCTTTATATCTCAGGGAATTGGTACATCTCCTGTCTCTTTCAGTTGTTTTATGAATGGGATGGTAAGCTTGGTTTTGTAACTAGTGATGTCAGTAGTTTCCAGGAGTATTACATCAAACATCTCCAGGGTAAGTTGTTTTATGAATGGGATGGTAAGCTTGTGCAGTTTATTTCTGCAATTTCTAGAGGAATTACTATTTTTTTTCTTTCATATCATTGTTTAAACATAGCTATTTTTATTAGCTTTTTGTCAGCGTCATATTCTGTAATTACATCTTTTTCTTGCAGTGTTTCCCTTATGTTCAAATATATGTGGGCTCAAAATCAAATAAAATGTGTGCGGCCCGACGCCCTCATTATATTGATTGTTGGAGAATCCAAGTAGTTTTTGTTGTAGTTCTTCTATATGTTCTTAGTTTTGTAGCTTTAATTGCTTGCGAGCTGAAGAACATTTGATGTTTTATTCATTTTCTATTTTGATACCAGTGTAATCTTTCTTGCACTTATAATTCTTTCTGGTTACTTGAATTTATAGGATTTTGTGTAAATTACTTTTAAACCATTCATTAGTTGGTTTCATCAATAAGTTTTTGATGCAGAGTAGCTGAATTTCCACGGATGCAAATCATTTGAGTAATGTGATCTAATTATCTGTAGCTTGGACATGAAGAGTTGTGTTTGATTTGAGAATAGTAGAGGTGAACTTCGATTAATCAGTAGAAGAAAGTTAATCTCCGAGTTGCTACATACCATAATTATTTTCTTCATCTATCTAGTACTTAATAATTGTAATAGATGTACGTCATTAGTTCAAATAATAATTGCAAATATACTTGTTGCAGATAGTAGAGGTTTGTTATTAGTTAAGGTTTGTCATGTAAATTGAATAATATAAAATAGGGTAACCCATTCTAGATAAGATATTGTTCTTTCTTGTACCTGTTAACAAATTTTATAGTAGCCGTGGAGTACGTTTAAACTTATATATGTTGAAGGAGGGGTGGGATTAAAAAATAAAGAAACAATCTTAGAAAATACATGTTGCCAGAATGATTTTGTAAGTGTTAGTTGAGAATGTGTTTTCACCTACCAAAAAAGGAAAAAGTAAACAAGAAGATGAAAAAAAGCTAATGTTCTTTTTTCTGAAGTTTGTTAAAGTATTTGCCTGCCTGTCATTGTTTCACCTTAAAACATTTATCTTCTTTTTCTTGTGTCCAGCTATATTCAACAACTCCGAGAAGGCGTGCACAATTTCTTTGCAACATTTATTAAAGTATTGCGTGATAGGCCCCCTGGTCATGATTGAGAGCTTGAACCTGGTGTTACCTATGGTGACTACCTCTTTGGAATGTTACAGGTTTGTCTTCCTAATATTTTAGTTAAGTGGAAAGATCGTAAATGGGAGGGGGAGGGAGATCTCTAGTGCAAGAAAGTCATGATATTTCAGAAAGGCCTCATATAATGAGAGGTTGTCATGGTTATCGCTTTATAAAATTGCTTGATATTGCCAATTATTGACCTACTTGCATTTGGTATTGATGAACAAAATATAAGCCTTATGGTAATTGAGATGCCACTCAGTCTCTTAGCATTTTCCCTGTTTAAAAAGAAATATGTTGCTGGTTAATTTGTAAAAAGTTCGACCCATAATCTTTTTATAATAGAATCACACGCTTTGTGAACTGTGTTAAATAATTTTTCCTTCCACACCACAGTTAACATTTTTTCTACTTTTTCCTGTTTTCTTTTTCTCCTAGTTTTAGCTCTATTAAGATGGTTGATCCATGTTTTGTTGGGAACAAGGTCGGCTCTGTATGCGAACGATAGAGAGTCCATCACAGTCACTGTGCAGGAAGTGACACCTAGATCTGGGGAGCTCTAGTAGCACTCTATGAGCGAGCTGTTGGGATTTATGCCTCACTTGTCAACATTAATGCTTATCATCAACCTGGTATTTCCTTTATCCTTCTGTTCTTTTTGTGGACTTCAATAGGAACTGAATATTGATGCTTGTTTATGTATACCATCTCTAATTGACATATTCATCTCTTTTGGACATATTCATCATATGAGGACAGTAGGCCATTGGTGCCGCACCACTCACTTGGGCTGAGTTCATTTATCTCATTTTGAGGAACTTCATTCTACAAACCCTCAGGTATGCGTTGCACACCGAGTTCGAGCAATGTCACCAGGGGACTATGAACGTGACCGAGTATGCTATGAGGTTTACCGAGTTATCTCGTCATGCACATGCTTTGGTTTTCACTGTTAGAGAGAGAGTCTGTAGATTTATTGATGGACTCGGTTATAGCCTCAGATTTGGGATGGAATGGGAGCTAGAGACTAGGACTCTATTCCACCAGGCTCTGGAAATTAGTAGGAGGTTGAAGTGTATCAATGGGTAGAAGAGCAGAGATAGAGAGGCCAAGAGGCCTCGGAGTTTTGGAGGATTTAGCGGTTCCCATTGTTAAGCTACAAATTATCATTGAAGAGGCTTTATCAATCGACCAGTTCAGGCTACACTTCAGGTTACATGTAGTGCTCTAGCTAGTAATAGAACTCAAGGTACTCATTTTGGACAGCCATCCTCTAGTGCACCTTCTCCACCGTGTTCCTACAACAGTTATTTTATTCATCCAAGGCAGACTCAATACCTGCAGCCACACCCGCAAAGGAGTTCTTTCGAGTATTGTTATACAGGGCATATGGTGAGGGATTGTCTCAGACATCGAAGGGGTGGGCCTCGGAAGATATTCAGGCTATGGCTACTACTCTAGTTGCTACTTCACCTACACAACCGGGTAGAGGTAGAGAACATGCGGATAGATGACATCCTAGAGGGGGAGGTCAAGTCCATTTTTATGCTTTCCCTGATAGGGCTGAGGTTGTTGCATTAGATGCTGTCAACCATTAGTTTATTTGATCCGAGTTCCACTTATTTGTATGTGTCATCCTATTTGGATTCATATTTTGAGTGTCTCGTGATTCTTTGTGTATCCTTATTTATGTGTCTATGCCTGTTGGGGTTTCTATTGTTGTATATCGTACATATCGCTCTTGTCTGGTCACTATCGGGCTATAAGACTAGGGTTGACCTTTTGTTACTCAATATGGTAGATTTTGATGTAATTTTGGGTATGGATTGATTGTCACCAAAATCATACTATTCTTTATTATCACGCTAATATTGTGACATTAGCTATGCAGGGGTTGCCGAGGATGGAGTGGAGAGGTGCATTAGGTCATGTACCTAGTAGTGTAGTATCTTTTTCTAAAGGCACATCAGATGGTTGATAAGGGGTGCTTGGACTACTTAGCTTTTGTGAGGGATGTTAGTGCTGATACTCCTACCGTTGAGTTAGTTCTGGTAGTGAGCGAGTTTCCAGATGTATTTCTAGTAGACCTACCGGGCATGCTTTCCGATAGGGATATTGATTATTGTATTAACCTTGTGCTGGGCACTCAGCCCATCTCTATTCCACCTTATCGTATGGCACCAGTGGAGTTGAAGGAGTAGAAGGAACATCTTCAAGAGAAAAAACTTGATAAGGATTTCATCAAACCGAGTGTCTCACTTTGGGGTTCCCTATTTCTATTTGTGAAGAAGAAAGACGGCTCTAAGAAGATGTGTATTGACTATAGGTGGCTGAACAAGGTTATGGTTAATAACAAGTACCTACCACCACGTGTTGATGATTTATTTGATCAACTTCATAGTTCTAGGGTATTCTCAAAGATTGATTTGAGATTGGGGAACCATCAGTTGAGGATCCAGGCTTCGGATATATCGAATACGGCTTTTAGGACCTGCTATGGTCAGTACGAGTTCTTTGTGATGTCTTTCGGGCTGACAAATGCCCTAGCAGCTTTTATGCACTCGATGAAAAGAGTGTTTCAGTCATATCTCGATTCCTTTATCATTGTATTTATTAATGATATACTGCTATATTCCCGTAGCCGAGAGGAGCATGAGTAGCGCTTAAGGATCGTGCTCCAGACTTAGAGGGAGAAAAAGATATATTCCAAATTCTACAAGTGCAAGTTATGGCAAGATTGGGTGCGTTCTTGGGTCACGTGGTTTCTAGTGAGGGGATTAAGGTGGATATGTAGAAGTTTAAAGCAGTTCAGAGTTGGCCCAGACTTTCTACTACTTCGGATTTTTCTAGGTTTTGCTAGGTATTATTATTGTTTCGTGGAAGGGTTTTCATCCATTGCAGCTCCTTCGGCCAGATTGACTCAGAATGGGGCCCCATTCAGGTGGTGAGATGAGAGTGAGGAGAGTTCTTATGCAATATATTGTGAGTTCAAGCCTTACAAGAATAACTACTCGATGCACGATTTTGAGTTAGCATCCATTGTTCACGCATGTATGATTTGGAGGCACTATCTTTACGGTGTGTCATCTGACGTGTTCACGAATCACATGAGACTATAACACTTATTCAAGCAAAAAGGATCTGAACCTGACGCAGCAGAGGTGGTTGTAGCTACTAAAGGACTATGATATCACCATTCTTTATCATCCCCGAAAGGCCAATTTGGTGGCTATTGCTTTGAGTAGGAAGGCTGAGAGCATGGGGAGTCTTGTTTTTATTTCGGTTGGGGAGCGATCGTTAGCTTTGGATGTTCATGCCTTGCCAATAGATTTGTGAGATTGGATATTTCAGAGCCTAGACAGGTTCTTGCTTATGTTGTGTCATGATCGTCTTTGCTTGAGTGTATCAAGGCACATCAGTATGTTCATCCCTAGTTGCTTGCCCTTAAGGACACGGTGCAACACGATGATGCTAAGGAGATGACTATTAGTGATGATTTGGTATTGAGACTTCAAGGCCAAATTTGTATGCCCAATGTGAATGGGTTGCTGGAGCAGATTCTTGTAGAGGCCCATAGTTCGTGGTATTCCATTCATCCAGGTGCGACGAAGATTTACCATGATTTGAAGCATCACTACTGGTGTAGAAGAATGAAGAAAGATATTGTGGAGTATGTGGCTTGTTGTTTGAACTGTCAGCAAGTTAAGTACTATCATCAGAGACCTGGTGGTTTACTTCAGAGGATATTCCGAAGTGGAAGTGGGAGCGTATCACTATAGATTTTGTGGTTTGGCTTCCACGTACCTCGCTAGCAGAGTTTGCCTACAAAAACAACTATCAATCGAGTATCTAGATGGCTCCATACGAGGCCTAATATGGGAGGCGATGTCGTTCTCCGGTATGTTTGTTTGAGCTTGGGGAGGCTAGGTTGATGGGCACTAATTTGGTCTGCGATGCTTTGGAGAAGGTAAAGTTGGTTCAAAAGTGGCATCATACATCGCAGTCCAAGCATAAGCGTTATGTTGATATGAGGGCTCATGATGTAGCATTCATGGTGGGTGAGATGTTTCTACTCAAAGTTTCTCCCATAAAGGGTTTGATGAGGTTCGGCAAGAAGGGCAAGTTGAGCCTTCGGTATATTGGTCCTTTTGAGATACTTGAGAGAGTCTGTGAGGTGGCCTACAGACTTGCATTTCCACCTAGTTTATCGGGAGTTCACCTGGTTTTCTGTGTTTCCATGCTTTAGAAGTACTATGTTGATCTGTCACATGTGTTAAATTTCAGCTTAGTCCAACTGGTCAAGGATTTGACCTATGTTGAAGAGCCGGTGGCTATTTTTGACAGGCAGGTCCGGAAGTTGAGGTCGAAGAACATTGCATCGGTGAAGGTTCAATAGAGAGGTCAACCAGTCGAGAAGGCGACATGGGAGACCGAGCATGATATTTGTTGTCGTTATCCTCATCTTTTTGGTGTTTCAAGTATGTCTCTATACTTGTTAGAGGATGAACGTTTATTTAAGAGGGGGAGAATGTAATGACTCGATCAACTGTTTTGTGTATTTGATCTCGTTTTCCTTCTTGAAGCTTCATGTATATGTCGTTTCGTGACTTGCGGGGGATAGTTGGTTAGGTTTCGGGAAGGTTTTGGGTTAATTTGGAATGCTTGGTTCTTAGCTTGGAACCTTAGGTTAAGAGTGTTGATCGAGGTTTGACGGTTGTGAAAATGACCACGTAGCGGTATTTTGATGGTTCCAATAGGCATATGCTCGGAATTGGATTTGGCGGTTCCTATGTTGAATTGGCTTTTCGGGCAGAAAGTTGGCAATTTGGAAGCTTAGAAATTTCATAGGTTACCATAGGTTGGATTTGTGGCTATTTGGTTCGTATATTGGTTTTGATACTTTGATTACATCCGTCTTGGCATTTAAAACTTGTGTGCAATTTTTGGTGTCATTCAAAGTTGGTTTGATAGGAATCAGATGCTTGGTTGTGATTTTAGCGGTTCTTGTATTTCATCATGAATTCTATGTGTTTTGGTGTCCGACTCCTAGTTGTGGATACTTTTTAGTGTTTTGAGTTTGCGAGCAAGATCGTATGATGTTTCTAGACTTATGTGGATGTTTGGTGTGGAGCCCCGGGGGCTCGGGTGAGTTTCAAACGTTTTTTAGATTTGTTTGGACTTGATTCATAGTTGCTTGTGTGCTGGTGCTGCAGTTATAGCAAATGCCAGCACCAGTTCGCATTTTCATATACACTATTTGCAAAGTAACAATCGCATTTGCGAAGGGGGCAGTGGATGGAAGGCTTTGCATTTGCGAAGCAAGACTCGTAAATGTGAAGTTGGTTGGGCTGGGAGCAGGTCTCTTTTATTATGTTTTGAAAAATAAAATTTGAGATTTGAGGGTCGAATTGGACTTGGATTTGAAAACCAAACACATATATGGACTTATGGTGTTATGGGTAGTCGAAATAATGTTAATGTGCATTCCGCTGTTAATGGCATTCCATTATGACTAGATTTATGACTAGATTTGGCATTCTATTGTTAATGTGCATGTGGCGACATAAGAGTAGCTTGTGGGGGATAGTTATGAGATATATCGGGGGTGATTTTTGTTATTGTTTATATGCTGGAACCGAGGGTTGATGTTTTGATCAAATTCTGGTTTTTATTAAATGACTTTCCCTTGTGCTTTATGAGTCGTTGGTGGAATCCAATATGTTAGAACATGCCCTGGTACAATTGATATGTTGTTGGCAAAGGCGTATTTTCTTACGTTGACTTGTTGTTAAACATTCTTCGAGGTGGTTAATATTTGTTTTGTTATATTTTCCGTTGTCAGTTTTATTTTGATATCTTGCACATGTGTTTTTTAACTAGTAAGTGTCTTTACTTTAACCGAGGTTAGTCTTGACACTTACTGGGTATAGATTGTGGTGTACTCATACTACGATTCTGCATATTTTTATGGATATCCAGGTATATCGGATCGTGCTGGACACTAGAGAGTCGAGCCAGAGCTATAGAGACTTCAAGGTATACATGTTGTTCTGCTCACAGGTATCGAAGTCACCTTCTGTTGATTCCTTACTACTGCATATTGTCTCCCAAACAATGTTGTATTTTGAGACTTTTTGTACACTCTCTGCAGAGCTTATGACTCAGTATTAGCGCGTTTTGGAATTTGACTATTGTATTTCTGTTTTTGGTTATGTTATGGTACTTTTTAAGCTTTCATTAATATTTGAGTTGCTATTTATCTGTTGATTTTGTTATGTGATAGGCTTACCTTGTCTTAGGAACTAAGTCACATCACGACCCTTAAGGTGGAGGATTTTTGGGTCGTGACAGAGCCAAACTAAAACATGAATCCTATATTGCAGTAAATATGACGACATTACTATTTGAGATAAAGGGTGAAAAGAGTAACTTTGGGTAGGGGTCTCATGAAACAAAGTTATGAATTTATATAGAAAAAAATAGATGAATACCATAAG